>JAQIWE010000398.1:0-22825 GCA_034698565.1 Campodea plusiochaeta | reverse complement strand
CACTGTCCGTTCGTCGCCATAGGCGTCGACTAGGGAGGGGGGGGGGTGCTCAGGGGCTCAAGCACGCACTGAAAAGATACAGGAAGTGCAAAGCACCACCTGAATCTCCTTCACAAAATCGAGTTTCATTACCAGTATCACTGAAAATGTGTTTGAAAAATGAAATGCCTTTAGAAAAGCATAATTTTTTTTGTTAAAACAATAATCTATACAATGTCCCAATAATTTCTGCTTCAGAAATTTTCTTTTTAGTTAGAAAATGTGAAATTTGTGAGCATATATACCTCACTGATATTTATTAATTTACGAGAAATAATACTATGGGCAGATAATTTACAAGGTTTCCGGTGACCCGGTTCATCTCTGCTGGAATGCCTAAAACTGCAGACGAAAATATATAGTTGTTCTCCAGGTACTTTTTATATACATCTCAAGTTTTTAGTTTTGTTCCATTTCGGTAAGATGAGGTTGAAGCTAATGCTCAACTCCTATAATGGTTTCTTCTTACATTGGCAGGTCAAAGGTCATATTAAATAGTAATGAATAACGAATTAAAGTGCCTTTGAAATATTTTCCGTTCTCCGTCGGCAAATACTCAATATTAATTTATACTGCCGGATACCATTCGGTCGAAACCACAGTGTTTATACTCTTATCCTTTCATAATTATGTATTCTTTCCTCAATAGGTGAAGACAGTTTCTCACTTTTTTTCAGATGCGACCTGCAGCGAAGCGCAGAAAGCATCTATTGTCCTCGGTATGTCCGTCTGCTGTCTGTCCGTCGCGAGAAACAGCTCCTAAGCTGTTAGAGATAGGTATAGGGATGTATACGGTACTGTATGCTTAATCGAAGGGCGATTTTATTCACATTTCAAAAATGGTGCGATTTTTAAAATTCGACCGTAATTCGACGAATATAGAATCGATCGAAATTTCAGAAATATCGAGTCGATAAACTCAATAACAGCTACAGATAAGAATAGGGAAGAATATAGAAAAAAATCCCAGAAAAATAATTCAAGCTCATATTTTTATTCTCGAGTCTATCGATCGACATTTGACAGGAATTTATAAGCAAATATCGAGTCGATAATATTTCGATAACTGCTACAGACAGGTATAGCAATTGCCAATTAGCACACTATAAAACAATAATTCGAAAGACAATTTATTCTGATTCTAAATCAGTGTCAATTTTATGTTTCATTTTTTTTAATGTCTTCATTTTCTTCAGTTGTTCTATTATTAATGATCCCATCTTTATTAACGCTTAAACGCTAACAGCGTTTAATTCTACTTTTTTTGTAAATATCAATGGTATATAGTCTAGAGGAAGTTTGAGAAACCCCTTCAAAAATGCCCCACAATTGAATACCAGTTGACAAAGTGATACCAGTTGATATGGTAGATCTATTTTGAGTAATCCAAGAAAATATATTTTTCAGGGAAATTCTATATGGAAAATCTCAATTTTTTAATTATTTTCCAAAAATATTGGGAGGGACATGTCCCCCTCCCGTCCCACCGGGATTAACGCCCTTGGGATGAACCCCAGAAGGAATTTCGGAGGCTTACCAGCACCTAAATAATTTGGCGACGACAGGGAATCGAACCCCGGACCTCCTGCTCCCCAGTTTGAAGCCCAACCACCAGGTTATATACGGCCGACTGCTTTAATAGCTAATAACCAATGATATTTAAATTAACATAGTGACATTTTCCTTTCGCAAGAATTTAACTAAAACCCTTCTTCACGTGAATGACGTAACTCCCGCAGTGTTTTCCTTCCGTTTTCGCAAGCGCGTGAATGTCGGTATACAGAGGCGTGCTGGGAGTGATTGAGTTGATTTACGATTTAGAAGTTCGGAGGTTTCCAAAACTTTCGGCGAACTAAACCTTTGTGAAAAACTCTTTCATCCGGATATTTGACATTTTGCCCGAATTCCGAATAGTTCGTTGCTTCACCTACAAGTCAAGGCTACTTAAATTAAATGTCAATAATAGTGCGGAGGAGGGGGGTGGGGGTGCGAGTCCAATAATAGAAGTGTCCTTCTTTTCTTTCTTTTTGTGGAAATGGATACTTACTCTTAGTCTGTCACTTTTTTAAGAAAAAGAAACGTTTTTTTTTCTTTGAGTTTGTACAATCAGGTTTGCCAAGTTATTTTTGTTGATTTTATAGTGATGCCATTTCGTATCCTTCTGATTGCTGTTATAGAAAATGTTAATCCACTTACCTATATAACTACTGTGAACTCATGAAGTATATAAAGTAATAAATTTATGAACTTTTATCAATAGAGCTAACTGGCAAAATATATCCATACAAGTTATATCTGATACACCAAAATTTGCATTGGTACAATATACTGACTTGTTAGATGATTGTACAGGCATGAATAAAAAAAATAATGCTCACGCATTGGGCTTTATGCATATGAGAATCTCTTTTTTTTTAGTGAAAATCGTTAAGCTAATCTACCTTTTAACTTTATGATTTATGACGTAGGCCTACATCGCTTTTAAAGAAAATATTTTTCACATATTATTTGTTAAACTTTATTTTCATCAGTTATCTTTTCACCAATATACCTCAACTACATCATAACAAGAAAACATGCTTTTTAAATGTCAATGTATTTAATGATGTTTTCTACATTTAGCTTAAGAAAAAAACAGGCAAGTGTGTTTACCACATCGAGTTTATTCAAAATAATAAATATGTTTACTACATAGAGAAACTAAATTGTTTTCTTTCTTCAGCCCAACAACTTATAAATATAATATAATACTGTTTATGTGGAGTTTGAAAAACTAACACAACATATCTAATCTTCAATATAAAGCGTAACATTTAATTTAGCGGTGCTCGTTCCTTAGAATTTATGGCGATAGAATAGAACATTTAATATATTTCTTGAAACACCATAAGAAGTAATGGCGTAATAAAACTTCTTGAGTATACGTGCAGTTTCATAATAGACATCGACATTTTGTTAAACGTAAGACTTCTCAACATAGCTAACCTTTTTAACTTATTACTGATAGCAAACGCTCTGTTGAATCGAGAAATGGGATATAAAAATCGCCATACTCATTTGTGAACATACATCATCAAGCGGCAGTATACGAGCATGCGTCAATTACAATCAAACTTTAAATATCTGTTGCTGTTACTGATAGTTGCAATAAAATCTGTGCTAGTTTTCTGTGAAATTCCATCCCAAGTTGATATTGCACCGCATGATGAATATTTGTTGAAAGTGCTACAGAATGAACTTTCAATTAACACTTCACCTACACTCATTCTGATAACATCTGTAGAAAGAGATGCACTCGACTACCAGTTTATATTGAGAAACATTCACATTTCACAGTTTTATCAACCAGTTAAACTAGCAATAGGAGATGATTTCATAAAATCAGTTTTCAGATCCATTGATGAGCCTGTATTTCAACCTGTTATGAAGAATGGAATTGGAAAAGACATTTGCTTAATACAGTTTTTTATTGACCTCACGTATATAGAAGCTGGTATTCGGTATCAACATACAAACCGACGGTGCAAAACAATAATCACTACTGTAAACACTGAAATATTTGGAGAATTTTCTATTGAAGTCATTCAAAATACTGCTAAGCATACTATCATCTACACAACTTTTGATAAGAAATTAATTGGGATTTGTTGGTTCTGTGCAAATGGAAAACACAGGTTGGTTCAGTTGAGAAGTAACAATCAAACTATTTTGTTTGTTGAACAGAATATTAACATGAATGGAGCCTTAATACAAGTCCAAGCTAGTAAGGGAGACGATGTTGTTCGTATTCTTCTTGATTATTTAAATGGAACGAATGGATATAGATCTTACTTGATCATAAACAGATGTGTGCTTGTGCCGTACAGGTTCTTCACAGTCATTGATTTGGTAATAACTCCCTCTTTCAGTTACGAAACAATTATATTTGTAACAAAACCAAAGCAGAACTATTTTGACCCCTTTGGAAATATTCCTATTATGTTTTCTTTCGGAACAGTGTTTGCTTTTGTTATTAGTGGTGTCTTATTCACAATATCTATTAGTGTTCTGTATAACCACAAATCCAAACTGAAAGTGGCGTTCGAGTATGTATTCCGACCTATACTTCAATATGCTATTGATGTACCTAACGGAGCTGAAGAAAGATTTCTGTTGTCGCTATGGTCCTTCATTGTTATTATACTCTTCAATGTAATCACAACGAAACTCACAGAACTAGCAGTAGAACCTCTTGAAACATGGGTACCAACAACATTTAAAGAACTTGTTGAGAGTGATTATGAAATTAAGCTTACCGGATATCCTGAAAAAAATATATGGAATTATTTCGATAAAGAAAATGACATCCATCAGAAGTTAATGGAGAAAACATATTTTACTTCGAATGACCTTAACCTAAATCCAGAAATGTTAGATAATTGCCTTCAGGACCTTTTGGTAGCAATTAGTAGCAATATCGCTTGTCTTGTACATTTAAGCAACGCAAAGACTGCAGTTTTACAGAGCAGTCTACGGGGTTTCGAAAATCGTAGATTCCTTTTTCATTTGGAAGAAACTTCTATTTCACTTGGTGCAGGATTTTGTTCAGTTTTGTTTCCAACAATATATGAAAAAACTCAGAACTTTGCTATAAGAGCTACACAAGGAGACATTAGTAATAAAGAGCATGAAATAGGCATTAACAAACTACTGCTTCCAAATATTTGGCTGCAGAAAGAGGGACAATCAGCAGATAATTCACTATGGAATGATGCAGACGCAGAACCAGTGTATTTCAACCAAGTGTCACATGCATTTATATTGCATTATCTTATGCTACTTTTCAGTGTTTTGATTTGTAAACTAGAAATAATGAAAAACGAAGGAATCTGAAGACTCCTTTGTTATTGTCATACGAGGGGCATCCAGAAGGAACCAGAATTTTGATTGTTGATCATGAAATAAGCGCCGAGATTTTCAGTTACGCAGAGTCTGCACTATTCTAAACGTGTTTGCCAAGTTTTGTGTCCCTGTGTTTCCTGGCTTCCTTTCTAATGATGTTTAAATCGGGCTTCAGTCAAATATCTAGCGATTTTTGTCGTTATCGATCACATACACAGACAGTGTTTAACTATTAACCATAAGACATACACAGTTAGTGTTTAACAGAGAGTGTTTAACAGCTGTTATGTATTGAGGAACCTTCAAGGAACATCATTCATTTATATAAAACATAGTTTTTGACGTGAATTTCTAAGTCATATTTAGATGTCTGGAATCAGAGGCGAATTATTCCTATGCTATGATTTCTCATCACAGAAATAGTATTGAATTCTTCTAAAGAAATGGTCGGAAATTTCTTTCAACTTTACCTTAATTTTATATAGAGTTGTGAATCGATAAATATTTTGGTTAAAATATATAGTTAGAACAATATTACAGGGTGTCCCATGAAAAAGTTACTATTTCAAGTTAGGTTAGATTAATAAAAGGAAGGAGATATGAGTTCAAAGTATAGATGTTTAGGTGCCTTTACTAACTAAGTTTTTCGTCATGAATTGATTCGGGTAAGCATCATTTCTTGGACGGCACAATATTAAATGTACTATATAATGCCATTTCACAATTTCATTGAAATGCCATAAGGTTTGCAATGAAGCGATTACATATTGTTGCAACTGGAAGCTACAAATGATGATTATCATTCATTTTTATAGCAGAAATGTCTTCTATTCACTGCTTCCAATCATTAAACACCTTATTTTCTTAAAGAAACTTAAAAAAAAAAAAAAAAAAAATGAGATGGGCTCAAATCTACTGACGGTAAAGGCCAAATATGCTCAGCATTTTCGGATCTTTCTGGATATCTGTTTTCTACATTTTCAGCTGCTGTGAGCTATTTTCCTAAGAAACTCCCAAAATTATTAGCTGAATTAAAAATGTATTACCTGAGCTTGAATATTTCTAAAAACATTAGCAGTTGCAATTAATATAGTGCCATTTAAATATATATGAACTCGTAACTTTTTCGTGGGACACCCTGTATTTGAATTATTAATACTGAAGCTTGATTAGCAAGAAAGAAAATTCTGTAAAAATTACGAAAGGTATATAAAGTTGTCATTAAACATTCGATTTGCAATCACGTAAGTCATTATTTGCTCTTCTGAAATAATTAAAATAAATAAAAGAACTTTAAACAGAAGGTGATGGGTCATTTATGGGTCAATTTTCATATATTTTATTTTAAGTTATGGTGTTTTAAGATGTGTATGGTTCACAGATATCCATTAGATGAACCCCTAAAAATCCTCCAGAACCAAAAAAAATGTCTTCCGTTTAAACCTCCAAATCCAAACAATATGACTACCCTACTCTTTCGAAGTATCCTTTCAGATATTGTCTATGTTGTTTCAGACAAGTGTGATGCGAGTGTCACACAAGCCTCGGATGACTACCGGCTGCTCTATACTACAAGACGACCTTTTCTATTTATTTGATATAGAAGTTGAGTAAATAGGAAAGTATACTGGTGTGAGTCCATACAACTTAAGGATTAGTTTGTAGGTTTCAATTACTTGATTGAAACTCGCTTCTTTAACAGGGTTTCAATGTCTGGAGGACTTCCTTGCTGTTATTGTTGAGGAAAACTGAAGGAAATGTGTTTTTCTTCGTGGGAAATAATACGTATTGAGGTATTTGATAGCTTTTGGTTTATAGGTTTGGTTGTATAGGAATTAATATGACGAGTACATCGTTTATGAGTTTTAATGGGTTCCAGTAATTCGATGGTTAATTTGTTGGAAATATTATTTTTACGATTGTTTTATAATAATTTACGTCTGACTGTGCATCTAAACTTGATCCATTGCCTAATAATAATTATGCAATATTTTTAATTTTTTGCATAATATCGAAGAGATCACATAGTTATAATATAACTCAACGTGGAAACTTCTATCAGGCAAATATGATCATGCAAAACAGAATATTATTAGGAGTTATAATATAACTCCTAAAAATATTCTGCTTTGCCTGATCATACATCATGCTTACATTCTTTATTTAGTTTATACCTTTACAAGTTATTTGAATGCATATGTTTTTTATACCTTTATCAGCAATATAACAGCTGGGAAAGTAGCTTATCTCAAAATAAACAAATATTATTCAATGACTCAGTAGCAGCACAGTACTTAAAGTAATACAGTGAAGGCGGATAGATTCTGATTAAACTATGTTATGACAATAATAACAGCCGACTTTTAAAAACTGAGAAAGAGGATTCACTATATGCACAATGTTTTTCTTATGATGTTATTGTCCATTTTCCTTTGGATGAATACATATGGGATAAGTTATTTTCTTTTATCCTCTAAACTTTAATTTCGGAACATGCAAATTTAGGTTAGTCAATATACAGGAACGTCACATATCTCTGACTAAAATACAGAAGTAGTATATACGGTCACTTTTGATAATATAATTATGATAGATTGTAATACAATATGATAGGAATAATGTAAAAAAAATATTCTATTTATAAAATATTTTGGTGGACACCTGGGCACTATCGTATTATGAGGAGAGTTGGTCTGTTGATGTTCCCCTATCATAGTGATTTGTGTAAGGTATATATATACTGTATCTGACTACGAATTCAACTTCCCTGAATTTTGAATTTTTGATGGAACTCCGCACTCGTGACAGGCGAGTATCTGACATTCAGAACAAGATATGCCAAGATATCTGAAATCAATAAGTTACGAAGGGCATACACTCTACATATTTTTATCTGTGATAAAAACTTTACACTAACACTTTTAAAACAACGAAAGTGTACAATCAGTTTTCACTTCAAAGACCAAAAATAATATAACTTCGCTCTATTCTCAATTTGCAACCCCACCCCTTTTTGCATAAACTGAATACTCAAAATAAAAAATACATCATCCGATAACGAAAACAAAGTAATTTTTCTCGCTAACAATTTCTTCCTCCCATATGTATTTCAACAATTTGTGTAATCTCGAAACATTAAAAGTGTTAAAGCGCCATTACGGTTCTCACCCACAGGCTGACGACAGTTTTATTGTCACAAAAAAGTCACCGCAGTACAACATAGAAGCTACGGAAGATAAAATTAAAGATAGAGATCATCTACCCGTTTCAAAAGGAAGATATTCAGCAGAGGGGTGCGCATGAAATATTGCTACACCAAAGGGGGTTGACATTTATGAAAGAATAGTAAATATAAATTATGTGTTGTTATTATCTCATGAACTAAGCTGGTTTCGTTTGCCACATTTTCTGTTTTTCTGCATTCAAAGTAAACGGAATTACCCATGTCTTTTTTCCTGGAAAAGTACAAAGAAACTATGTCAATTCTTAACTTAATTTTAATATACACATCTTTTATAAAGATATCAGAGAGAAACAAGAAATAATGCATGCCCCAGAAAAGTTAACTCATTTATTTTGCATTTTCTCAAAGTGTTACATTGGAATAATTATACTTACAAATTGCAATATTCTGTAATTATTGAAGCAAAAATATCCGTAAGAAAATTGTTTCATCATATTAATTTAAAACTGAATTGTAAGAAACATTTTGAAACTATTTTTATTATTTTGTTTCATTTGAATCATTATTATACGTGCAATATTGTTCATACAGTATCGCCTTTCAATCTTTCAAGGTTTCACAATCTTCAATAGTTATACTGTATGAATGCACAAAGGGTGGTATACTGGCGATCTAAACGTTTTCCGGTTGACGTTGTTTGTAATTTCTTTTGACATACAGTTTTCACTTCACAGTCTACTGAGTCTAGACAGCTACTAGACACTAATAGAAACTGTAGGTGAAGTTACTACAATTTCTGTTAGTGATGGTGTAAATCAATTTGCTACAATATTACATACATTTCATAGAAAATAATCCGAAGAAGATAATGGCATTCAAATGGGGATATTTCATCAATGGAAGATATACATGAAAAGTCTCAGGATATTTTTGACCCTATTTTTTAAATAACATGCCATTAACCCAAGGACGGAGTCAAAATTTTCATAGTGGTGTAGGAGCAACTTTTATTCTAAGGAAAAAGAGCAGAAAAATCGTTCATTTTAAAAAATCATTAATTTGGAAAAATACAACTATACAGGAAAATCTCTATATTGGAAGAAAACATAATTCTAAGCAGTTTATTTATTATAAAATAATACCTGATATACTTTTATGACAGGGATGAATTAAAGTGATATTACTCAATTGGACGTAATGAAATGACTCTTCGAAACTAGTTGGAGAAATACACTGATTATTACACAGAGGAAGACTTTCATTATCTTCAACTGATATATAAATTTGCATCAAGTATTTTAATTGAATTTCATGATTTTCTATACACTTTGTAGACAATGTAGAATTTCTCTTGTATCAATTAATAATAATAGAAAGAAAGATATTGTAGACTTGCTGATCAAAGAGGTGGATGAGCAAAAACCAGTTAGAATTTCTGTACTCCGATTTCGTCAAGTGATGAAGACTGATAACTCATCAACAGTGCTCTTGTAAAAAAAAAAAAGTTATATGTGTTCGTAAAAACTGAATAATATAAAGATTTGCACAATATTCAGTGTAATATATTTCTGTTAACAGTGTGAGATTTTTGCCTTTGAAAGTCTCACATAATTAATATTCCTTTGCTGTTATCTGTATAAATTATATATATTTGTGATATACATTGACCATCCCCTCATAGATGTCCCATAATCAACATAGCAAACATGAGAGATTTAGTTGTAAAATGCATCCTTGTGTCTCCATGGCACATTTCCAGCCTATTTTGTGTTTTATATTATGCCTCCTTGCGTTTTCTTAAAATAGATAACAGCCCGCATATATCAATGACACAAATGTATTGATCTATTGTTATATAGCGGATATATCGGACGTATTACGTTCTAGTCCAATGGGTTTGCGTATATTGGAGAATGTAATAAATATTGGTGGAGTATTGGGAAAATTAATTTCTATACTGAACTCAGATTTCCTTATGCTTTAATATGTTTCTTATGCTTTAATAGATTTCCTTATGCTTTAATAGATGTGTTATGCTTTGTTCTTAAATTCTAGGATGGTATACTACATTTTAGTAATACTGTTGGGAGTTACTCAGATATTACAGGTCTCTATATGAGATGAGAGTATCTAAAACTGCTGGAAAACATTTCTAAAGGCACTAATCTACGTAGAACGATGCCAATATTTTTATTGCCTTTCTGTGTAGACATTAATCATTAAAAACTTTTGATTTTTAATCATCTAACAATTATAATTAAAACAGAATTGTTCAGCAACAAACATAAGAAACTACAAGGTGATTTTTTTTTATCAGGATGACAGATTCTTCATACTGCTTCTTACTTTGCAGTTAAATGGTTTTGTCAATTTAGAAATATTCGATGAAATTCGTTACAACATGGAATAGCCTTTTTCTAAATGCATTTCCTAAGTTTTCTCTGTACTCCAATACAGCAAACAGCTAATTACTCTTCAAAAGAAGAACACTGTGTTCATGCAGTGACTGATCTTTATGACTCGACGACACTACTGTACTCAAAAACTTTCATGATGATATACTGGATTGTAATAAGCAATAACAAGCACAACAATAGCCTATTTTGTAGATTCTATGTCGATTAATTTCAATAATGTATGTCGATTAATTTGAATCAAGAATACTGGAATAAAGGTTTACAACGTAGACTATTGTTGTGTTTGTTATTTCTGACAGTACTGTACCTTAAGTTGTTAAGTAGGGTCATCCCAAATACAGGTTTTTAAATGTTATCTAATCTGAGATGATGCAGTATTAAGTACACAGAACCCACAAAATTTGATCACTGTCAATATGTAAATGGTCGCTTGTGCAATGACAATTAAGTGTTATGGGTTATCCTACTATTCCATCCAATGTATTACATAAGTGACTCTAACTCTATTCCATCAGATCACATTCGTGACCCATAATCCTATTCAATATTTCCAATCATTGATGTGACAAATAACAACAAAACTCTAAATTTACCAGGTACATTATTTGAGGATCCAGTTATTAACTTCCAGTTAAGCAAGCATATCCAACGGTGGCTAGCAAGCTATTGTTTCCTTATACTTTCGTCCCGCTGCGTCCCTGTATTCTACCGCTGTGAGGAAAGCACTACATAAACACAAGTAAGTCATTTGTGATGCTGAAGTGTGAAAGTATAGTAATTTGTTCGCCTTAGTAATCGCCATGTCATTGTTCATGCTCCAAAGCCCATTCAACAAATGAGTTGAAAATATAAAATAAAGCATTTTCACAAGAGGTGGAAAAGGGCTCAATAGTTATCTATGTTATAGGACTACATAATGTACCATATTTTTTTATTGTTTTGGGTTTTTCTAACTAAAGTAAGCTAATGTATGTAACGTTTGCTTCTTCACTCGAGACAGTGCGTGATTATATACTGATTTAAAAGATTTTTTATAGTTTCAAGTTAAAAGGGAATACAAAAAAAAATTCAGTTACAGTAATAATTTTTTAAATAACAGTAAGTTGATGTTTAACATTCACTAATCTTCCATGAAGGAGAACAACATTTAAATAAATTACTAAAAATTTCGATCATTTGGGAAAGCACTATCTTTAATTTCTTTTATTGCGTTTTATTTTTGTGTCGACAACGAAGTGTCAACAAGAAAACCATTATGAAAAAAGTAGTTTTTTTTTCTTGTTTCAAATATGATATTCAAAAACAATTTATTACGTGATTTCTAAGTTTCACCTTCTGCTATGAAAAGCTAACATGGTGAAAAAACCAAAGTGATCCAAATACTCTTTCTAAATTTCTAAATATTTTATTCGATTATTGATAAAAGACATCTGAATGGAATATTTCCTTGAACCTTGATCTTGACAGAGTAGTGATTTTACCCAATAAGGTAACGTATTTCTAGTTTTCCAAATAAAACAATTATGATTAGAAATATGACACCAAAGGGATTTGTAAAAAATATAATTTTTTCGAAACACTGTTGGTAAGTTAATATGGTTCTTGTACCTTTTCCTTTAACATTTTATAGTACAATACAAACAGTTACGTAAAAGATAATTATAATATAAACGAACAGAGTATGAAAACCAATCACTAAATAATATTTTTTATTATAAATAAGTTCTCCAAACAGAAAAAAGTAGTAAATTGTGATAATTTTCCAACCAATTACTTTGGTGTCATTTTCATTTGTGAATTGTTTATTTCCTTGTAGTTACCGTATACATTGTACATTGTTCGGAGTGTGCGTTTGAGTGTGCGCGTGCTCGTAGCTCGCTGTTGTAGCCTAAGCTCCGATCGAACTCAATGTTTTTCATGTTTTTTCACATGCGCGTAAAACAACCAGTACGAGAAATAATACAAGACGAATTGTGCGTTAGACGTCTTTTATAAAATATATATTGTTTATTCATATAGAATAGAAATATAGTGAATGTTAACGGCATTCTTAGAAAATTTGTTCAAATGTGCTACGTTTCCTTATGCTATCTTTATTCTGTAGAGTAGACCACTGTCTGAAATGAATGTATAAATTTTGAATCTTTATCAGCATTGAAATAAATGTCAAATCTTGAAATGAGATAAACAGGCACGCTAAAAGAACTGCAATGTACTGTGAAATACAACTAGTTGTGTTTCGTAACAGTTGAATTTCAACATTTTTCATATGACCCTAAGATGAATTTTGTTAAATTCGAAACCCGGGTTGGTAGAAATAAGTTATCAAAAGAACTCTAAGGCAGATTTTATTTCACAAAGTCAAATCTTAAAATTTCAGCTGAATCCATAAGATAATTTTATCAGTGAAATAATAAGTTCAATTATCATTGAATGACGATTTTTTTACAAATAGTTTTGAAGTGCATGAAAGCTTTTGATAAGAGGATTCAATCCCATACTCCGAAACACGCGAAATTAATTAAATTGGATTCAAAACAAAATTGCATTTTTCGAGAAAATATCATTTTCGGCTATTTTTCTGCATTATATTTACCCTCAATCTCCTCTGAAACATAGTTCTATAATTATGCGGTCCTGCTGTAAATACCAAATACCATTATTTCAAATTTATTAAGTAACTTGAGTAAAGTAACAGTCAGTAAGTTTTGTAAAATAGTAAAACACAACTTGAAATAAAAATGCTGCATAACAAGCATTAATATATTCTTATGATAAAAAGAAGTCTTCCGGAATGTCCCCCAAGAGATTTGTCTTATCAGCAATAAAAACAAAACGATTAATAAAAGGCTGTATCACCTTGACCTAGAAAAATGGCTTCGAAAATTCCTACTTGAATTTTTTTATCCCGCCATTTTTTATGAGAGTGATGAGTTAAATAAAATCTCACTTTGTCATCAGTAAGTCACCGTTTCACTTTACCCATCTATTTTTATCCCTAAATGTTGTTTCTTAGAAGATGTGGCAGTTATTTCTGTTTTGTCACATGTATAGTGTAGCAGTTCTCAGAAAAAAGCGCTGAAAGTCATCGTAAAGTAAGATTAACAAACGTGGAAAACATTTGTGAAGTTTTGGATTATCTAATAATTCACATTTTGTTTGAGTTTTCAGTTCGCATTCATCACTTGATAATGGGAGTGTTTCAATAAACTTGTCAATAAAATTGAAGATTTGTTAATATATTATGAATGAAATATTATTTTTGACATTCCGATCCAAAAATATCGCAACTTGTAAAAGGGCATGTAGTAAGCGTACAGAAATAAGGATTATAATATTGGTTCATTATGCATACAGCTCTTTCCCATTATTTTGAACCAATGATTCTCGATATGCTATAATTATGTTGTCATAGTGCATCTCATAGTCATAATTAACATTTACGAGTGTTTAAATATTTACAAGAAGTTCATAACTTTTCTGTTTTCGATCATCTATTGTTTTCAAAATAGTAATTAATTAGCTTATCGTTTCTTACAAATAACATTATTTATTTTTTATAGATATCTTACAATATATTTCGTTTGTTTCTGCTGATGTTATTTCTGTCTGCAAGGCATCATTATGATCTTAAGAGAAATTTCAGACGGCTTCAAATGATATGACCATTTTCATTCTTAATTTATTTAATGAATAATGTTCTTTATTCGTCTTCAAAACACTAACTACAATAACTTTACTTTTAAACTGTAAACTATTCTATTGTGGTTGCATTTCATTTTAAAGAATGTTTAATTTAGTTTGTGACTCATGAGTGAAAATTGAGTCAATTCAAGCAAATATATTTTTTGAAAATCATTTGAGATTGAATAACTGAGGACATAGTTAATTAACTCTTGATAAAGATGATGTTTTCTTTTCAGTATCAAAATTTAACATTGGTTAAAACTTTTCTCCATGTCGACCCCAGAGAAATTTCTTAACATCTTCAAGTTAATTTTAAATTTAAACATTATCAGTATTCTGTATAAAAATATTGAATGCATTGTAAAACTTAAATAAGTTTACCACAGTAACAAGTTTATGTCTTTGTCATATAATGTTGTAACGTCAAGTTTAAAAATTGCTGCACAAAAATGTATCTTACAGAGTTTTGGTTTTATTACCTAATTTTTAGGTAAGGAAAACTCTGTGTACTTGACTTAATCTTCCTCAACTCTTTTTATAATGAACTAAAGTGGACTTCATTAGGATAGTATTGGACTAAGGTGTTCTCGGTTTCAATAAGATGGTTACTGGTTAATTCGGTCTTGTTATCTAATACATGACTGATCTCGGTCGGTGCTCGATTGATCTCGGTAGGTGTCGATATACGAACCTTTTAAAGGGATTTGTTACCGATTTTAACAACCGAAGTGACCGACGCAAATCTTTCGTGTCGCAAAAACACTGAACAACACATCGATCTTCAAGAACATTTTAGAATATCAAGCAACCAATTGTCACATATTTTCTCTATTTCCTTTATACACAAACCTACATAAATACTGCAAAATCTTATGTTTTCCCGAAACATCCATCGTTCCTAGTCATCGTCATCTCTACACCCTGCCTTATTTCCAAGCCCCTCCCGCACTCCACTTTCCACTCCACTCTACCAAACCAGTGCGAGAAACAGTGATCGTTTCGCTAGTCAAATTCAAACACCGCTCCTAACTAAAGTTATGTTCAGACGGGCAATGCAAATCGGTTATAATGCACTAATTTGTGATCTCGAGGGTGATATTAATTTTTATTTAATTTAAAATAATTCGGTTTGTGATTATTTATACGAGTGCGAAATATGAACAAGAAAAAATGTTTTTATATCGTCCCGCCTTTTGTGATAAGATGAGAAGTTGTTTCCACGTTACAGGTAAAGTTTTTGTACTTTGTGTCAGTCATCGTTTAAAAGTTCATTAGCGTATAGCGCAACAGGCAATCGAGAGTTTATACTCCATTTTTCTCCTGTCTCTAGTACTGAAAAAATCAATACGCGGTGCAAAAACAAATTCGCCAATTGATTATATGTAATTGCGTACTTTATCGTTTTTACCGAGATGTTTTAGCATGCAATGTGTCATGACTATATTGAAACAAATTAATATTTTTGGTGTAAAAATAATATTATTACGGGAGGTTAAAGTGGTGTTTATTTTTATAAAGTAATTGCGTTTTGTATACTTTTCAACGAAGTGTTTTTTGTATATTTAAAGTTCGTGATCTTTATAAAAATATGGCTGCCGTCCAGTTACAATGCAGCTATGTTTTCACAATGTCGAGTACACCCTTTTTGCACTCTAAGTTTTAAGTAACACCCAAGAATCGTATAAAACTGGCGCTCCGCCAAGTCGAATTTACGGATACATTAAAAATGAAAACATAAATAAATTTTACCCTTGTTTATTATTTTAAACGAAGTTAATTACCACTTATAACGTTTTCTGAAAAAATACTTCACATTTTTACATTTCCGAATAGTTGAAGATGTATTGCGAAGGTATATTTAGGACATAAAATATCTTTTTTACCGTTTTGAAACCGCAATCGGATCAGTAAAAAAATTGACTCTGCGCCAATATTAGCAAAGTGCGGTAGGTGTTTGAAAATTAATTGAGGTATCTTGTCAGATACCTAACAGACTATCTTAAATATAACACAGTGCCAGCTTACTAATAAATAACCTACATATGCATTGGTGCCAAGTGCAGCAATTTAAAATAGGATACAAGCAATGAAATAGCAATTTATTTTGGAAAATAAACAAATACATTATTTTTCTTTGTCAAAAGTATACCGACGTTGACACCGAGATTTAAACCGGTACCAAAAGAAATTGGCTACGTTCAGTTTAGATACTTATTACGGAGCATTATAATGTCGCAACTTGCGAGAAATTCTTAATTACTTAAACTTTAGTAAAGTTTTTAACTAACCATACCTACAGTAACCTAAGTACACATGATGTGGAAAGTGTGTGGATTTGACAATGAGTAATAAATAAATAAAATATAATATATAATGTGGGTATCATTGACACACCTCTTTTCTTTTTCCTGTAATAAATTACAGTGCGTTACTGTGAAATAAAAGTAAGTAAAATGGTAACGCAAAATATTTATGGAAAACATATTTTTAAATAAAAAAACGTAGGCCCTACGTTATGGTATTAGCTTATTAATCCTTAAACCGTTGTTTCATCATAAACTATTATTAGATCTGCTAACCACAGCTTAAATCAAATCAAATCAGACCAAATTAGATTTGTTGAGATCAGTTTCTGCTGTAATATACATTTCAAAAATGGAGTTTCATTAGTTCACTTAGTACAAGTTCGGGTCGACAATGTTGTGAAAATATTTACATTCCAAGTTTTCAACGTAAATTATTTTGATGTAATTATTCTCTTAAAAATCAAGTGAGAAAGTTGCCTCTTAAGAGTTTTAAGGACTTTTTCATATTAAACCATATTTTTTTGGGACTTAATATGTAGATTCATGAGAACGGAACTTAATTAGATTCAAAATATTAACTTATTATTAACAGGCGATCAGAACAATCTTAAAAAAAAGGAGAAGTCAACACTAAAGTAATCGTTCACCATCAGTAAGTTAATTATACTGATAAGTGTTTCAGCTGATACTTAGTCGTTAGTAGCGAAGCACCTCCTCTGTTATATCCAATCAGAGTAGAGAGTTACCTTTAATTAGGGATAATTAATGTTCTTTAAGAAAGTAGATGGATTTTTGACAGTATTATTCCTGTTTAAAAGAATTATTGACTCACACAATACTATATAAATATTTACCTCAAAACTAAAATTAACGAATTCTATTTCACCCTGGGTTTTACAGTGAACCTTTCGCATTTAAAATGCCGATAGCTTCAGCATCATGTTATGTATTAATGTGATGTAATTATCAAGTATGTTATCCTCTCATTTTCACATTTAATTAACACGAAAAGCATTTATAAATTCAAATTACTTCATACATTAAAGGGATTGGGGGTTTATGATATTATGCAGCATGTATAATATGTTGTAAAGTGCAAAGTTTGGGAAGAGCAGGAGCATCGCTTGTAAACATGAAGATATTTGAAAGGTCACTTCCATTTATTTTATTCGTTCTCTGTGATGTCATAGGTTGTAATAATCAATGACGCTATTGTTTTCAGTAGAGAGATTATCAGGAAGTATAGAACGGGGAAGCTTTGGTTATACTGTGAAAATTGTTTGATTATATTAAAAGTTATATTTGGTTTTAAATGACTAATAGAGAATGCAAAGAAATATTGATATGAATGAATTAAACCGATTTTACTCTACATTAGAATTATAATTTAAGCGCAAGAAAAAACTCACCTCGAGTGGGAATCGAACCCACGACCTTTGCATTACCCATGCACTTCTATTACCACTATCTAGGTACGTGTTTTCATATATTAAATTATCATATACCACGCCAAAGTTATTGAAGTCAATATACTCGAAAGGCACTCAAAACAGCTGTGATTATCATTGAAACGTTTATATCCTAGCTAAATAATTCTATTTTTTAACTTCTATTAATAATTCTTTGTCAAATAATTACGACAGTTTTATCTGTACAGTTTCTTGGAGGATAATTATAATTTCTTTCATTATTTTTTGGTAGGACTAAAATTAAAGTAAATTGAAAAAAAAAAAAAATAAAAAAATATTACCCAGTCCTTTCAAATGCAGGAAAAACTTCTTTTTCCACTATCCAATCGAGTCTAACTACTGAATACCCGAAGTAACCTGTACTGAGAAAATATTGAATATCATATTACATGTTTTACAGCAGTGTTTCATAATGTTTAAATCTGAAATTACTATAGTGTGGCTCAAACCGTCCGCACCAGTAACATGATAGATATAGGAATCTATACAGTAGAAGATCACAAAGATCTTTAAAAAGGTAAATATAGAAATAAAACTGACTTTCATCGAATTATCGGAAACACGAGTTAAAAACGATAAATCGAATTCCAAAATGTGGATACGAAGGTACCTAATGAGCTATTTTTTGCTTTAAAAAATAGAATGTTCTCTTTCACCATCACATTAGTTGCTATAATGTGTAATTTATTGAGTTTATGACTTATATCTATAGTGGTTCATTCCTGCGAGACTGAACAATATTGTTTACTGTTGTTTTCTGCGCTATAAGTGATTAACTATAATCATATTATAAATTTATATGAACTTTATAATGTGACATTTGATATATCAAATATTATTTCCAATCTTTTTCAACTGTTCCATTACACAAATAAACTTTTTTTGTGAAAACCAAATCAAATTCATTCCTTTCAAGCAGACTATACTCTGCTGTTATAAAATCTTGATATTTCCTACAAAATATAGGCTTCTTGTCTGTATTTACATCAATAGTAGCTTTCATAACAAACGACCTTGGATACAGAAAAAAAGAACAGATCAATAAACAACTGTATGCATAGTTACCAAGCAGTATAGAATAATATTCTTAAAAACAAAAATGGGAGCAATGTATCACCCTGCAGAATGCCCTCTGTAATTATTTTATTTGATGTCGGGTAATAAACTGGCGTGCTAAAAGCATATGCGCCCTGGTTCTACGGAGTCATCCTAAACTATGAAAAATGTTATATATGAATATTATATTTCCTTCTTTTATTGGTTTATATCCTAGTTTCCATAGCGTAGGTATGCATGTTTTATATTTACTGTACTTCCCGCCTTTTATAGTGGTGTAGTGTGTATACAGTAGTGTTGTTATTATTCATGTTTATAGCACGTGATGTAAAGGTGATATGTCTTTATAGATTAGTAAGATGGCCGCCCGCTGTAGTCCATCATGACATATTATAGTATTCATGTGTCAGTTAGAACAGTTAGTACATATTTTATAGCCCATTATGATGTGTGTTATTTGAATTTTAACAGTTTTTTTGCCCATTTTATTGTTTATATATATTTTTATTTATTTATCCACACAATTATGTGCAAAATATCAGGTGTATAACAAAAGCAGTGAAATAGAATAAATTCAGCTAAGCATGACAATATGAAACAACATAGTTTTTATAGCAGTAGTGAAACAAACTAATTAGTAATTACATAATATATTATTTACAATAATAAAGGTTTACAAAATTTTATTTATATTTTCCATTATAAAGGAAAGAAATTGTCGTAGGGTAAAGTTTAAGGCTTCTGGTATATTTTGTTTGCTGACTTGATGTATCTGATTGAGAAGTACTTCAGATTTCCTCATTACACAGGTGCGTTGAAGTACACTCTTTTCTTTTGAAATAAGAAAGGACAGTGCAGATCGGAGTCGACTGTCTGGAATTTTCAATTTTATTAAGTAGAGGTAAATGTGATTTAAAATATAGAAAACTTGGTTACACGAGTTCTACAGGATCTTCAGTAAAGCTCTATGTAGTAGCACAGTAAATATCAAATGTATTTATTTTACTGTGTTTTGACTGCAACTCTTCAATATTTATTTTGCTTCGTACAGATCCAGTAAGATTTCCGTGATAGTATTATACTTGCTGCACCTGAAGTTATGCAACCATCACATATAATTGAAGCGCTTAGGTTGCATATCTTCTAATGTAACAGGATAAGGAAGTCATCATGGGAAATAATAATATTATAGATTTTTTGTTGAATATCAAATTTAACATAATGCAACTTTGAAAGAAGATTTGTTAGTACTCAAATGCTTCACAATTTCTTTGTCTTATTCTCATGTAGATAATAACACCATAGGAATACACAATGTTGGAATGTGTTTCAATGAAAGTCTCAAACTCTCAGTTTTTATACTACACATTCTTATGTTCTGTTATTATTTTCAATTTAAGAATTATCTAGCAAATCTTAATATCAAAATATGTTTACATTGAAAAATCTTGTCGAAGAGTTGAATGGAGCTCAAATTTTATGAATCAATTCTGCATTGAATACCTCTATTGTGAAGTAAATTCGCTTCACATTACTATGATACAGAAACGTTTTTAAACCCAATATTTCCATATAACACTAAATAACATACAAGATTCAATAACCAACTCCATATCTACCGGGGGGAGTTACCTTTAAGACCGAAAGCAATCAAGCCTCCATTTATACTGAATACAAGCATTATATCCGGAAATATCCCACTAACAAACAGTCATAAAAACTCATCATATATCCAATTTCACATCATTTTTCCATCCCAAAACTTCGTCAGGCATGAATATTTCCGCAGCAATTATTCCCTAAACGCCAATTATTTTTGTTCCGTCTCCCAGAATAATCTAGAAGTGGGACAAAAAAAAATCTATAAATGAGTCCTTTCATGAAATACCCGCCCACTCGACCAAACTAGTGTATATGCACACTACAACACTAACAGGGGTGCCGGTGTGACGGGGGTTAGAAATGGGACTAGATACATGGGGAAATAACAATTGTAACTCATCAGTAATGTTGGGAGTGGATTTTTTAATTATTTTATATTGTACTCAAAAAGAGTAACACTAATTTCGTTACCGTGTATTATTTCTTATAAAGACACCTTTGTTTGTTTAGTTTATTATTATTATTTTTTTTTTCATCTTGTCCATAACTTTTTATTTAAGATGCGACAATTAAATGGACTTCTTTTCGTCATCAATATTTCACTGTAATCTAATTTTAAATAAATTGATCTATAACTTTCCCTATGCTGTTGGCAGTGTTAATTATACTTTTCAAATGCTATATAATCTATTGATGGAGATTAAAAACTGCATAAATACAAAGTAGAATTTTAAAGATGAATATATTTTACAATATCTGCATTATAACGATACAGTACTTGAAAAGAAATGTTGAAGTATTTTGACAATTTCCATGATACGTAATACATCTAAATTCCGACATTCCAAATCGTTACAAACCGTCCTGAAAAATCGTAATAAAAGGGTAACCCTGCTGCACTACAGAGTATTAAGAGTCCTTCATGTATCACAAAAGGACCTCTCAACTGGGTAGTACAATACAAGTCATACATTTTCATAGTGCGTGCAACTACATAGAATATATCTATGTTCTAATATAGACTGTACTATCTATATACTGCTCTCATATTTATGGAGGAAGAAAAATCCATATTTGGTGTGGAATTTTCTACAGGGCGTAGAAGTTAAGGTTTGTATAAGGAAATGATAAGATTTGGTTATTCAATACATTATTGTAATCAGGTTTTCAAGAATAAGCATACTTCTACTATTTATATTGTGAGATTTTTATATTTTGAATATAGTTTAATACTGTACTTTACTTGAGATTAAGAGTCAATTTAAACTTTTCCTTGTTAAAATAATATTATCTAATCTCAGGCGAATTTCCTACACAATATTATAATTAACAGACCTCTTAAAAAATTACAAATTTACAATGCAAATAAATATTTTAATGTTTAAACGCAGATACTCCTATTCTATTACAAAATAAAACGACTTAAAATATTCTATCATTTCTTCTTTAATAGAAACGACTTCTTCAGTCAATTAAAAAATGGCAAGTTTGAAGTTGAAGTCAAAAGTTCTAATATTTCGATAAAACCTTTTTTATTAATTAAAGAGGAAATGTTTGAATAATTTTAAAGTTATTTTCAATTTTTCATTCTGAGATATTAAAATATATCTGGAAATCAATATTTCAAGGTCAATCGTATTACTATAACAATTTATATCTGTGATGCTTTCAAGTTAGCAAAAACAGTATTTCCAATTGATGATTATTTATAACCTGACTCTTACTTTAAAGATCAAGTGACAGGCTAAACCATGTTTTGTGGTATTTTACTATTAACGTAATCGTCAGCACATAGTAAATACGTAAACAACTCCAATATTACATTTTCCTTGTAGAACAGCAACTACAACAAGATAAATGTTCATTGATTTCGAATGTTGATGACGTCACATTTCTTCGTGAAGTTCAGTGTTCGGTATATATCAGCGGAATGTAGGAAAAAACTTGTTTATGTTACACTACTGCATTAATGTACACACTAGAAATAAAATTCAAGCTTCAAATGACTTGTTGTTGACGATTATACTCCCATTTCTTACTAAACCTCTCGGAGAAATGTGACGTCACACCTTTCCCGCCTTTTTAACGAAGTGTTTTTCACCCCGTTGACAGCAATTAAAATTACTAACAATCCTTATTTGAACTTATAATGATAGTAACTTTAAAATAATACTCAAAACACAG
>JAQIWE010000397.1:0-22831 GCA_034698565.1 Campodea plusiochaeta | reverse complement strand
GGGTGATCAACATATCGCGCACCTTTTCAAATGTCTATAAAATCTGAAATACTTGAACGATTAATAAAAATAAGATGCAAAAGTGAAGTTTGAGTATTAAATTTTATTAATATAGAGGGAAAAAATTTATGAAAAATACCAAATATGTCCAACATGGCGATTTTCATCCTTCCTCTAATAATGCAACCTGAAAATGAAGTGATCAGCATTTCGCTGAAGTCTTCAAACTTGTATAGTCATAAAATACTTAGAGAAATAATAAAAATGAGTTACCAAAATGAAGTACGAGTATTAAAGGAGTATAGCTGAAAGATTATACCTCGAG
The DNA here is from genome assembly GCA_034698565.1 of Campodea plusiochaeta. Lineage (NCBI taxonomy): Eukaryota > Metazoa > Arthropoda > Diplura > Rhabdura > Campodeidae > Campodea > Campodea plusiochaeta. Next base: position 22,506 of record JAQIWE010000397.1, on the reverse strand, counting down.
AATTGAATGAATTATTTTTATAATTTTTTAAGAACTTAAAGTGTACTTAGGTCTGGTTTAGTTTAACAAACTTGCATCATATTAACTTTAGCTTTATAGTTCATAATATTGCATGGAGACTTTTCTACTAAATCGAATTTCGATATTGGGGTCATGAAAAATATTATTCTGTAGGCCTACATCTTACGTTAGTTGCATTAAATTTTACACGCTTCTTTCTGAGATTCTGACCCAAGATAAGGAGCAGCTTAGTTTGCTATTATTTCTTTTGTTTTAACAGTTTAATATGTCGTGTCATTTGTTGAAAATGTCAGCAAAGAGGTGTTTCTGATTGTCACCACTTTTGTTTCGCATGTTATCAAATAGAGCATACGTTACAGAATCGTCCTACTTGATGTTATCATCGGGTGATCAGGACAATATAGATAGGGTTGCCAAAGTCAAGTGATTTAAAGGCAACAATCGCACGATGCACCAGAACTGTTACTCACACATTGGTAATGTTACTAATGTATGATTTAGGCTATATTATTAATAATTATTATCAATGTCAACTTCGGTTGGAGTGACTTGATATTAAGTAACAAACAAATACATAATTATTGTAGTATTCAGTGATCTTTCGATCTTTTTTAATTCCTCATTTTCGATATGGGAATCAGAATGGAAAATCGTAGGCAAATCTATGTGCAGTTGTGCACTCGCCGCAAAATAATATCTAAAAAAAAAAAAGACTTACGAAAAACTTTACCCCTACTGGAAAAGTTGCAATTGTTCGTGATATCCTAAAGACACAGACTTGAAATAAAAACCATATGAAAGTTCATTCAATTGTCTATTCACTCATATAGTTCTGTGGTGATATTTACAATACCAGATGCGCTACAGCCGTTTTCCCAAAACCTTACATGAAAAAAAGTTGCCCGCATGAAAAATATTGTGAAATTTGAAATATTTATGAAATCTAACACAATGAAATTTTCCATTACTTTATAATACTTTGATAAGATATGACAAAAATTATTTAAATTTCAAACACTGCGCCAGAAATAGGCAAATCAAAGTTTAAGCTGTACAAACTGCCTGAGCATGGACAAAGTGATTGGTAAAGGTAATACAGGAATTTGTCAATAATAGGTTACCTCACGGTTCCAAGAATGATACAATTTAATTATATTTGTACTTCTCATTGTTATGCCTTATGTTATATCTATTAAATATTTTCTAAAGAAAATGATGACGCTATCGAAAAGAGAATTTTGAACTGTACAAAATCCTTGCAACTTTTTTTCGCGTAAGGTTTTGGAAAAAAAAAAAGCTGTAGCGCATCTACAGTTGTAGATAACACTATAAAACTATATACGAGAGGATAGACAATTGAATGAACTTTCATTTATTTTTTATTTGAAATCTCTATCTTCAGTATATCACGAGCAATTGAAAGTTTTCGTGTAGGGATAAAGTTTTTTGGACCACCCTGTATATTACTTCACCAAGACTAATCAGGCGTACCAATAAGATACAATTTGATATAGAAATGAAAAATAATTCCTGGCTAGCTTAATATGTAGACTACAGTAATACACTTAAGTCCGAGGTATAAGAATCCATGAAATGAGTGAAATCAGCACCAAGTAAAGTTGAAAAGAGTTACTTGGAGCTGTCGAAAATTTGAATGTTAGTGATATTTGCAAAATAGATTGTAAGTGACACTACAATGGTAGTGTTTGATAAGTTAAGCTCACGTTAGAAACTGTAAATTGATTCTGAATTTTTATAATTATACATGTAATTATATAGGCCTAGTCTATTTTTCAATAAAGCAGGTATGTGACCTATTGTTAAAACAAACTTATTGGAAGGATGTGTTTACAATTTTACATCAATAAAATAACTACCTTAAAATATGCTCCTCAGTAAAATTTCAACATATTTTCACTTCAGAATAAATACACCATAACTCTGTAAAATAAACTAATTTTATTTTTAAATGGCCAAAATATACAATGAAAGCTTAGACTACATTTGTTACTATCCTTTTATTTTTCAACGTCTTACCATCATACTGGTAATAATAATAATTGTATTTTAAAATAGTATAGTACAGCAATACTGATCTATAGCAACCCTATTCATATTGTTGATCGTAATATTTATAACGCGTCAGTATTACCTCTAATTGAATGTAAGTTATTGACCTTTGGCACTGATGCGTGAAAAGTGGAATTAGCATTTAAATACTTAATTTCTCAGCCGGAAGGTAAACACTTCCTCTGAGGGGGGATGTTGAACTTGCGGTTGTCAAAATATGTTTATATCCCTCATTTTCACCATTAGGATTCATTTAATAGCTGTAACGGGGTTGGCTACCACGTGTGGAAGCTGGCCAATGAGAAGGGGAGCGCTAAGAATTACTCTTGATTTGTGCTTTCCATCTTTTAGTTGCGGGATTGTTGCGGTAGGGTGCGGTAGAAGATAATTAAATGGTGTGAAAATGTGAATGAACGAATATTAGTGTTTAGTATGTATTGGGGTACAGGATTAGCCGGTGTGGACGATCATCAGTTTCAGTGTGAATGTTTTTAAATTTAGACATTATTCTATATCTGAACATTTATTTTTAATAACGAAGAGTTGGTGACCGTGACGTTCCTGTTATCAAACAAATTGCAGTACGAAATCAAGCAGGATATATTTGCGTGGAGAGTCAAGTGGAACAATATACCATTTTATTGTTACTTTCGCTCAGTAACACGTGGAATTAAACGCCGGTGAGAATGCGCTTCCGACGCTCAACGTCCGTCGAATCGTCCAGCGATGTCGTCGATTCCGGACACTTTTCGGAAGAATGTTATGTGTCGAGAAAAATCCTTCTCAAACGAATGTTGCAATCGTGTGACGAGAATGATAATGATTCCGAGAAGAATTCGTGGACTGATTTGGAAGAGCGTTTCGCGACAAAGTTCCAACCGTTTTATTGTACCCGAGGTGCTCCAGCAGGAAAAGCGAAAGAGAGGACTTTGAAACGACGAAAATCTGTTCGTCGATCACCGAGTGTTGTTCAGATTGCTCCGAATACTGTAAAGGTTCGAGCAACCATTCATAACCAACAGATTAGTGACGACTGTTGCTCCTTGTGTGGAACTACTGACGTGAATGCGAATGAAATTACGAAACTTCGACGAAAACGAACTCCATCGTATCGTGCTCCAAGGAGATTAAAACGAACTGATTCTGATAGATCAGTCGAAAATGCATTTCTCCGAGCTCCATTATCGTCAATGAGACGCAGGCTACGACGTTTGGAGAAAAAGTTACGGAAAGTTCAACAGCTCGAACGACGCCATGTCATACGGACTTTAAAGAAAAGTGATGCACCGACGTCTGGACAACCAATAGAAACAATTAATTGTGGGTAGTTAAGTAGAATACCTTTAAAAACGTTCAAGCTAACATGCTGTCGATTTTGACATACATAAGTGTTAATTAACAAATCTTCAATTGTCTAAAGAGAAAATAGTACATTGGAATACTATAATTTGATAACGCAATTATACAGGCTTTATGAAGCGAGTCTGCACGCAATAACGCAAAGGCAGAACTGCAGCTGATTAAAACGATAGAAATTGATCATCATCTCATTAAACGTGCTTTGGATTTTTCGTTAGCCAGGTTAGGCTTCGGTGTTATAATAAGAAGTAGCGATGTATAAAAATGGAAAAACACTTTCTGTTGTAAAATAATAATGAACAAGATAAAATAACTCAACTAGCCACAATTTAATGCTCTGAATACACGTGGTAACAACAGAAAATATTAAAATAACTAGACCTATAATATTTAATTTTCACAGACATTATACCAACTATTACGATTGTATAGTAACATAGACTATTCTTGGTGATTAATTAAAAACCGACTCACCCAGTATGAGCTGCCAAAATTTTATTGATCGTTGGCGAGTAATGAGAGATTTTGACTAACAGATTGAACAGATCTTCTGTTGTAGACAATAAACGTTTTTTTTTAAATGAACGATTCCAAAATGTGAATGACGGAGAATTATTATTTTAAAAATAATAATTTATTTTATAAAGTGGAAGATCCAGTGAGAATGCAAAGATAAAATTTACCAAATTTACATACTTCCAAGAAATACATTGTTAAAAGTTGTCAACTTTTGATATCGATAGGTCTGTAATTTTTTGCGGATAGAAGTTTATCATTGTCGAGTGAGGAATTTGATTTTAATTTCAATTTGTAATTTCAGAAGAGCTTCACCATTTTAAACTCTCCAGAAATTACTTAGGTTCACTATTATTTTTAAATGAAACATAATGAACTGTGACTCTATAATATACCACATTAAATTCGACCCATTGAAATAAACAGAACGAACTCTATCGGCTGCCCCATCAATCTTTAATAGCAATAAATAAAAACATACACATGTTATAATGATGGTATTAGCGATAGGCGCTTCGTAGAACTAACCCAGAAGAAAAGTTTTAACAATAATAAATTCGCATAAACGGTAAAATTTGAAATAAAAAATAAGGAAGCAAAATTAATGAACTTTTATCAAACAGAATTAAATATTTTTCCGTTGAAAACAAGCATAAAAACCCAATAAACTATTCAAGTGTATCACCCCCACGCGGAAAGATTTTTGAGTAGTAATTGTGAAAAATCTCATAATGAAGTACTTAGCCGTGACAAAACGAATTGGAACACGGAGCTGTTAATGTTCCCGGAATGAATTTTAGCACTTTAATAATGGCCGCAGTTATTGTTAGTAACAAGGGTTGAAAGTAGGGCGGGACATCTTTTTTTACTGTGCCAATGTTTCACATGAATACACTCGCAGACACATGGTGATTATGTACTCATAGATTTAATAATAAATTAATGGAACAGGTATGATAGGGCTAATTAATAATCAAACTGACGTGCTAGTTATTTTTATTAATCCGGTCTTTTCACGTTATTGAGAATTTAAAATAGTATAAATAGGGCTATTTTATCGTTAACATTAATTAATGTTTCATTTTGATTTCTAAGTGGGCTTGTTGGAAGGCTTGGAACAGTAGATTTTCATACATTAATTTTTTTTCATACATTAAAAAAAAGATCTTGTTGATGTGGTTTTAATATTCGAAATCTCTAGTTTTAATCTCAAAAATTTCAAAGTTTGCATATAACTTAATTTCATAGTGAATTTTCCTGTAGGCTATATTACTTTAAACTTTCCATATCATAAGCAAGATATTATGATATGCAATATATATTGAATACGACTATTCCTCCGTATGAAAGTGCAATGACAACTGAAAGGAGGACATATTTTATTGCTACTTTAAATGAGATTTAAACGCGTGAATGCAGAGCTAACAACACCGTGAAATCGAATTTAACACCCGTTATCTTTTCTAGTAAAAATGTCCTTTTTAGCAAATTCGCATTTACGAATTTACTTATTTCTTTTTAAAATGTTTTAAACACGCACAGTATTTTTAAAACATCATAAATGGATTTATTGTAATTTTTATTTTATTTCTGCGAAATATTTTATGTAACTGGGCGATTCTATAAAATATATCTTTTTATAGTTGTACTCTTCTAAAAATGTGCACGCGGCTTATCTTCTTTGTAAGGAAGCGTGCACATTTTCAGAAAAGTTCAACTGCATGTTCAGCGGCTATTATAACCTATTTTATACATAATCGCGTAAATAATATTGGTAACTTCTCGGTTCTATAGTCTTTTATCATTGCTACTACTGTGCCTGGTATAGAATGAGTCGTAAGTTCTTCATTCCGCAGTTGAGTTGCCTAGTTTGATAGTTTTCTTATTTATTTATTATCATTCTAAATTTCTAATTCTATTCACACTTGTACATACATTCTATATAATATTATATACTGTAGTTATTTTCCTCAACCACTACTTTCTTGAAATAATCATAATATACTAGAACGGTAACTGTGAAAAGTAATATTGTTTTCGACAGCAGAATTCCAAAGGTTGGGAACAGCTTGAACGTTTTAAAAAGTGTTCATTCTTAAAAGCTTGAAATCAGTATTATCACATATATTTATCCCAATCTACAGTCCAATGTGTTGGTGAAAGCTGCGATGGTGAGGAAGAGGAAGAAGAACCATTTTCTGATGTTAAAGTTGGACTTATTTATGTACCCATGGAAAAGGACGGCGAAGATAACGAAGAAAAAGTACAAGAATTAGGTTTGGATGATTCTAGAGACGAGTCCAATTCTCTTAGCAGTATAGAATCAACGATTTTCCAACCGAAAACCGCCGAATCGTCAGTCGACGGTAGTACTGATATTGTACTTGAAGACAGCGGCGTCACATCGCAATACACGCCGTCGACTGATAACTGCAGTGAAGAACTGGAGGCATTGTATGATCTCGTAAGACAGCCAGACATGCCTGTGTCGTCAACAGGGTGGTGTTACGTTGCGGCGGCTGCTGATGTAAAAGATGAAGTTCCTATTGATAGTATTGAACAACCTCCGGAAACTACTGTGGAGGCTGTAGCCGCAAAAGTAAATAAACCACCGGTCGTAGGACCGAAGAAGAACGACTTGATGATAATGGAATTGAAGGCGAAGTTAAAACAGAAATTCGTTGCGGCGTCAGATGAGTCAGATGAAGTTGGACCGGAAGAGAAACCAGTGAGGAGTGTACAGTCAAATAGTTTAGTAGCGTTGAAAAGAGAACAATTGTCAGGACACTTTAGTAGGATGTTTGAAAACAGATTATCACCACCACAGAATAAAGTGGAGGCACTGATTGGTGAGTCGATATATCACACAATTATAAATGTCTCATCACGATTATTTTCCTCCATTGCCCCCCCCCCCTCCCCCTGGACACAAATAAAAAAAAATGAAAAGACAAGTTTATGAGAACCTCATTTTCTCCTCCATTACGTACAATTATTACTTATTTTTTGCTTCGATTTCGTAATTAGTAGGCCCGATTTAAAAAGAATTAAAATGCACATGCAAAGTTTTTACATAGTTTGTATTTTTACTTTCATTTCTAATCAGAATATTTAATGCCTATTGTTCAACTTTTTGTTCATTTCCCTTAAATGTTGTTTCCTTAACGAAAGTAATATCAGATGATGACTTAATTGCTATTCTTTCTTTTTTTTTCTTTGCTTACGGGAATGAAATTAATGTTTCTTTTATTCATGGTCATCCATGCATTATTAAATACAAATTAATATTTACTGGATGAAAAAACTATATTATATTAAAAAGAAATAATTAAAAGGAGCTTAGTCGGTTACTGCTGTGCACTGATTTTGTGCAGACCTTAGAGTTTCGAATTCTGCACAAGCTGATTTTTCTTCCTTGTTTTTAATTTACACTTTTATTCCTACGTATAAGGAAGTCAGAAAATAGACTAATTTAATTAAATTAAGCCGAATTTTATTTTATCCAAGGAAATAAAATGTTATAACTCCCTGTTCTATTTTAATAACACTGGAGGTAGTGGAGGATAATGATTTCAATTTGAATATCATTGAAAGTACATTACATAACTTTTTATATTGATTTCACTGTAGAAAAACCAGAAGTTCAAACCGAAAACGAACCTGAACCAATCAAACCTCAAATTACCCTTCTGAAATCAGTGGAACCATCAACGATTGAAGAAATGTACTCTCGTGTTGAGAAACCACTTTTACGAATAAGAACGATACCACCCGAACCACCGAAAGTGACGTCACCAGCACTACCCATCCGACTTCGAACTCCATCACCAGATTATACTGACGTCAGTCTTCAACAATCATCATGCTGCTGTGAAACATCACATCCAGAAACATGTTTCAGCTGTACAGAAATGAACCCACCAAGCTCATGGTGGAAAACCGACCCGTCAACACCCGCTTGTTGTTGCTGCTGTTGTGGGTGCTGTACCCAACAGCCTCAAGAGGAATCGTGGACGGATCTCGAAAGTATCGTGTTTCCCGCACAACCCATCTACAGTAATAATAACTGTTGTAATAACAATAATAACAATAAGAGTTCGTCAGTGAGTTCGCGTATGTCTGGTTACCATAACGACGATTGGTTGTATTGGGAGCAGTTGAGTAAAGAGGATAGGACTGGTGGGAAATGGCAGGATGATAAAGCAAAGAGGATGTTCCTGTGGGTCTATCATTGCCATGGAGAGGAACAGGATTTACCATGGTGGAAGGTAATTCAATGGCTAATTATACTGTAGGTGATAGGTCCAAAATTAAGTTGTAAAATTTCCACTGTGCTTGGGGAAATAAATAATTGTGAAAAAATAGATAGGCCAAAAGTATAAATCTTCTCTCTTTTTTTGCTTTTTTTTAAGTTCTTCGATTAACTGGGCTTCATGTTCAGTTCAGAAAGCCGCGTGAAGGTGAGGAGTACCTGCTGTACCTGTATACAAATAATATTATACGCGTTTAATTCCAATTCAGTGTTTCATCTGTTCTACTGAAGTTTTTGTTGTTAAGTTCGTTCACTTTTTAATTTTTTTTTTTTTACAGATTTTGAAATATTTTTTGCGAATGTTCTACCTCAAATTATCATAATAGCTAACCAATATTTTTCACATTATACTATACACAGTTACATTTGTATGTTATTTGGAAGTATAAATATGTATTGTAATGTCAGTCGATATGAATGGATGGTTCTGTAGGGAAATCTTTCAAGCTTTTCTAATGCTTTTATGATAGGTTTGTGAGTTTATGATGCTATAACGGGGATTCTGCTTTTATACAGATATCGAGAAGATACTTTTTTTCTTTTTTTAACGAACATTTTTGTAACGGCATGTGTGTCAGTAGGAAATAGTTGAAAATAAACTTCTAATAGAAATTCAATTCTGCTTTCAAGTTATTTTACAGTTAGCATGCTGGTACTACAAATTTCTGCATTTTGTTGTTAGTTTTACATCGTTACCGATGATCCATGTCTTCAGAAAAAATAGTTCAATCTGAACGCTACATTGATTTTTGAAAATAGTGCAGTTGTGTAAACCTATAAATATGTGTTACTTACTTTTTAATTTTTAGATACAAATTTTTAACTAAACAACAATCAGCCAATAATTTCCCAACCTTTGGTCTTGGCAAAAGGTGATGTGATATTTAATGCAAATAAAATATTCTGAATATCAAAAATAATTATATAGAATACAATATAAGGAGGCGGCATATCCCAAGATATAGCCAGTACAATCGTGGTTGTACCTACATAATATGAGCTACAGCCTGGACTTGATTCAACTCTATCAAGATTCAATTTACACACTAGTACCTGGATCTCGAGATATGAACTGAAATCACAGATAAATTTTATATAATTAATTAAGATGCATTTACAGTAAGTCGGTAATTATTGAAGAAGCCTCGTAAGGTATTATTGTTCTTGTCATTTTTGTTTCAAATTGTCTGACATTGTACATTATGATCCTTTCTGAAGATTTCAAATACCTTCACGTTTTAAAATAAATATTTTGTACTTCTATTCAGTACAGGAATAGTTTTAAATAACGTTAGATGAAGTAAATTGTGTGGAAACGGTTTCAAATTGATGGGTCTAATGTTAATGCAATGACCCATGGGATATGTTCATATTGGTGATTGATATGAATTCTGTTTTGATGCTTTATTTATAACAGAATTTTATTGTTTTTGAAAATATACTATCAGAACTACTGCTTGGAAGATACAATATCGGTGTAATATATAAGTTACTGAACTAACACAGCTATTTAGACAGATAATAAAATGCATGAATGCCTGCTTGTCGGCTTCCCACGAGCTTTCTTTATAGTAGAAACAATAGTGTGTTAAGATCAATTACGTTTTGAATGGCATATTAGTATAGTTTCTTTATTTATTTATTCATGAAAATTCTAGTCTTGATGAAGGTAGACCCTAAGATTGCTAAGAATGATAAATTGATAATAATTGAAAGGGACTTAACAAGTCATAAATATAATTGTAACAAGATCTACGATAATTTTCAGCTCTGGAATAAGTTTTCCATCAATATTTTAATATCAGTGAAGTTTCATTCTAGTCATAGGCATATAGGGCCTATATTATAGTTTGGTTCTGTGCTTATAATGATACAGAAGAGCAAAACATGATCTCCCACAAAAATGTCCTCCGTTAGTGTAGTAGGACCAGATGGTGCTGCGGTAACGGTGCGTTCCCGAACTCCAGATGTTGTCACTTTTATTGAGAAGAAAATCGGTCACCGTAACCATTTTCATTTGTTGCTGTAGTCCAGAACAGATTTGGCCAAGAGAGGAGGCGGCCAACAATGAATTAGCTATTGTTAGATGTAAAGTGCTATTGTGGAGGTTACATTGGCAGCATAAGGAATAAGTATTATGAGTATTTGTCGGTTAGCAGGTCTTTTAGTGGCAAATATATTATTAGGCTACTGATGTTTCAGATAGCGAAAACAGAATAAAACAAATATTTTTAGATGCTCGGAAAATTGGAAAAAAGCTACTACTATTTAGTACTACTTAAAAGTACTTACACAGTAGCAATGTTCAATGAATAGACTAAAGATTCCTTAGGAAATTTTTTATTACAATTTTAATAGTTCCACGTTAGATGTGACGTTTTAGTTTTGTCTCTGAAATATGCACGAACAGGGAAATTATTGTAGCTCATAATCATCATAAGTATATATTGCATTACATATGCCTAGTATGTATAGTCATTTTATAAGCTATGTAGATACTCCGTAAACATAGTATCATAATTATACAGTGGAACCTAGTGTTAATGTATCCCGACAATATATAGCTACATTTTGATAATGATATTATTAGACAGGGTAATTATGCGAAATCTGACTGCTATTTATCGCCTAATTTTTTTTTTATGATTGCGCTACAAAGTATATGTTAACTAGGAAGTCCACGCTTTATTTATTGTTTTAAATAGGTTATGTACCTATACATGTCTGTTACAGTGAAACAAGATAAGACAATTAATATTATTTAGTAATGAAGAAATTGCATTACAATCAACTATAATATTATAATCGTGCTGGTACATTAGGGGAAATTTATAAAAAAGTTATCGAAGTAACTTACAGTAGGTCTACACGATAAATTACAATCACAATCTTTTTTTTTAATTACTCTTTGTTGGAAAAATCAAGTTATTAATGCAAAGATCTGACTTAACGTGATGTTTTGAGTTTCAATAGTATAATAAGGCTCGGTATAAGGACTACTTTATGTATAATTGCACCTTTGTAGTTGAAAAGCATCTTAAATCACAACGGTGGATACATTACAGCTTGAAATTTTAACGACAGATGCTTCATAAAATAAGAAAACATATATAAGATCTTTTTGTTCTGCTATATTGTTATTGATGACTTTGCCCGTTTAGGTAAATTCAAATGGATTACGTTACGTTAGGTCGCGAATTTACTGCTCTGTGATGCAGATTACTAAAAATAATAAATTAGTAGACCAGTTATTTCAATAACGTTTTTAAAGTATCCGAACTAAATTGTTTTCAAACATACCTGTTAAAGCTGCGATTATAAATTACATTGCTGCATTTCTCCTAGAATATTATAAATAATTATATAAAAGTTATATAATATAATTATCCATCGTTCAACCACGATCCTACTTTTCACTAACAAGTATAAATATTCGCTAAAATTTGACACCCCGTTATATTCCGAATCTATTTCCTGAACGCAACATTACTGTTCAACACCGTGTTAAATTATACACCCTGTATCTACCACCCCTACCTCATTGAAGCTGCAATAGTAACTACTATTATGATAAGTATTTCCACCTTTCTGCGGAATTACGGTTGTGGTTGGACGTCTCGTATTGACGATTTCAATGATGTAGTGGCAACGCACAACACGCGCTCGAACGGAAAACTTTGTATACAGGAAGAATACGAGATGCTCCACAGGATTTGTAAATAAAACCAGTTTGTGGTATTGTGATGATATTTAAATACCAAGTACAAAAGCGAAAATAATAACCACGAAGGCCGTACATGAGAGTCCCATTATTTTACCAAGATAAAATAAATAAATTAACACCAATTTTAGTTTTTTTTATCATTATCTCCTGTATGTATATAAAGATCGTTCTTTCTGTCGGAGACAGTCGAACAATAACAAAGATAATTTATAATTATCTTCAGTTGTTAATTTTTTTAATATTATTTTGTTTGAACAAGGATATTTGAATGAATTGTTGAGACTGTTGGAAAGTGGAAACTATCCTACTATCGCCTACTATTTACATTATTATTTCCTTGCGAGGGAGTAAATAATAGATTGCCACTATATCATTTGATAATTATGTTTTAAGTTTCATTTTTTCAAAGTTTGTTTATATGTATACTTAAGTCCGTAAGTCATTAGTCTTTACCGCTGTTTGATCTCGAATTCTTATAATAATTCTCTGTAGGCTGCAAGAAGATATTCGGTCTTTAGTTCGTTCTGTCCGTCATAAAAATGTCATTTGATTTTTGAGGTCAACACGAGAAGTAATTTATACTGTGGTCGTGTCTTCATAATTTTCCATTTTAAAGCGATACTAATACTGTGTGTTATTATTTAATTATACTTAAGTGACATAGAGCATGTGTTATTCGATGCAGTCGTGATTGTGCATTTGTTTCCTTGGCAATGACCTCCATGTTGTGGCATATTGAAACAGTTTCATTGCTCTTACGATTATACGTTATGTAACCAGACATTTAATTATTCGGAAAGTGATATAATAATTTTAGCGATGTCAAGTACCCTATAGGTAGGGTTCCTACGAGACGAGCCGAGACCGAGACTGGCATTTTTCAACTAGATGAGACCGAGACTGACATTTTCTAACGAAACGAGTTCCAGACCACAATAACGAGACCGAGACCACGAATATTGAACGAGACCAGGTCTCGTCTCGGTCTCGTTCAAGTACGGGATTAGAATATCTGCTAAAGTAAAGAATTCATAAGTATTCAATAGCTTATAAGGTTTTTAAATCATTATACACTCATTAAATCGCTCGAAGTACTGAATATATCAATACTATTAGCGGAAAAGGGTGTAATTTTGTTTTATTTTAGAAAGTGTTTATTTTAGAAACAACAAATTTCGCGTTTTCAATAAAAAATTCGCGAGATTCTGTATTACTGTATTTCTACAGTTTAATAACAATATTACCATAAAGTTCAAAAACTTAACGAGACCGAGACCTGAACGAGCCGAGATCAGCAGTACGAGACTGGAATCGAAACGTGACTTTTTAAACGAGACCGAAACCTGCTGAACGAGACCACCCTACTGCTGGTCTCGTCTCGTAAGAACTCTACCTATAGGTCTACACGTATATTAATATGTGCGTGTATACATTGGAATTTGCGTGACTTTTGACATAATTTCTTAATTTTATACGAGTTGATAGAAGTATCAAATTTGACATTCATTCCACTTTTTGAAGAATATAACTCATGAAATTTTGATAAGATTTAGAACTCTTTAACTCGAACTTTAAATGTACATCAGCAATTAATTTTTTAACATACTTATTATGGCCTAGGCCTATATAAAATTATCATTTTCGATTATTTAATGTATTGGATATTGTCTAGAAGAACACTTATTCTATGATGAAATAAAAGCTGCCTTAACATTCTTCTTACATTGTTTATTCAACCGACCAGGTTTCGGTTATAAAATAACCATCATCGGGGCCACTATAAATAACAGGAAATAAATTTTAAGAAAATTAATATAAGAATATCTTAAAATTTATTTCCTGTGGTTATTTTATAACCGAAACCTGGTCGGTTGAATAAACAATATAAGAAGAACGTTAAGGCAGCTTTTATTTTATAATAGATTTTCGAATACTTTATCGGTTATTTCGGTAACTCGGAACTACTTCAGAAATTTAAAACTATAAAAATTTCGAAACAAACTTTTGTTAATCAGTAGGCCTACGGTAATCAGTCCATTAATATTTCAATTAAATTGAGGGTTGTCAATGTTATTTATTAAAATAAATCGTGCCTTGATGGTCTGCTGTTTATTTTACCAATGTTAATTTATATCTGAAGTACTGTAATTTTGACTTCCTATTAAGAATTATGTGTACATCCTTTTAAATAAACAGGCAATAATTAACCATTACACACTACGATAAAACGTGTTTCGTACGACCTCCATCTTTATTTTTTGCGACTCTTTCAAGGTCGTTGGTGAAGAAGTTCCACAATCGTCTTGCAGATGGCGAATGCTGTTCGTTTCTTGTTCGTGCGTTCAAATCTCCTCTTCCACTGGGAAGTGGGTGGTTATACTCCCCCCTTTACTTCCATTAGAAATCAGTTTTATTTGTGTGCGCTGGCGACCCTCTTTAAATAAGGTCATCTGTGGTTCGAAAACTAATTACACGGCGTGTTGACGATTTTATACGCTGGTTATATCATCAGTTGCGTCGCTTAGTAACGGTGTACTCTGTTTGTTTAGGATATACCAAAGTGTTTATTTATATTTGTTTTTCTTGAATAGTTTCGTCTCTATAGCAACAGGTGTTCTTGTTCTGCAAATGTGGAACAATGGTCATTTGTCACAGCAGGTTTTTTGATAACCTTGGAAATTGCTTAATGGTCTGTGTCGTCCATTTATAAGTGACGTAATAGTTATTTGAATAATGATTGTTGTCAGTTACTCGGCTCACCTTTCGTTGCGTAATAATTAAAGGTTTTAGTGAGCGGAAATGTGAAAAGTAAACATCTCTATCGTGGCGATAAAGATAGAGTCTTTAAAATATTCCCGTAATGTAGTTTTGCATAATAATTATCTCCTAGCTGTTATGTGAATAACATTTAACTTTTTTTTCGTCTCATAAGAAAGTAACATTTAATAACTGTGGTTGATTGTTTGTATTGGAAAGTTGCAGTTCATGTTCATTAGTAGCTTGACGAAAATTAATTAGCTTAAATATTCCGATAATTTCAAAGTGCAACACTGAATATTTTATATTATTTCCAACAAATTTCTCTTCGATACAGAAGGTAACTTTTACTTCAGAATCTTCTGGTTCTCCAACTCATTCAGTTGTGCAGATGTGCCGTAAGTGTTGCTTTTTTTTATAGTTTAGAAAAAAAACGATGAATTGTAATTATGTAATATCGTGTTTTTGTACTTTTTAAAAATAATTGAACCTATAAACTTTAATGACGTTTGAAGAGCGCTATCATAATTTTTGGCAAAGTGTTTAATTTGTAGTAAAGTTTTAATTACGGTAATTAAAGTAGTAGGACAAGTCATTCTGCATATCACCTTCATGTCATTCATTCCGTATCTTTAGATAACCATCCTTTGGTGCTAAGTGCGTGGATAACTCTGGTTCTTCGTTTTCCTTCAGAAGGTTCTTTTCTAGTTGTCCTTTACGTGGAGTGGGAAGAACTCCTCATAGGAGTGCTCCGACGACCAAATGTGAACATTCGTGTGTTAATTACTACAAAATTATGGAATTTATCGTCATTTCATGTGTTTAAAAAGTGTTTATTCGTAAAACTTTTCGTTAAGTGTGGTTAGAACCATGGTGCACTTAACCGAACGGTTATTCTGTGTTCGTCAACGTCAAGAAAGGGAAATAACCGAGGTAAATATTCGTTTGTTTATTTAAATTGCATCTTCAAACATTTTTATTCTCAGACTTTTAATTTTGTTGACTCTGCTTAGCAACAGGTGTCCGGCTGTGAAGCACGACGTTCATTCCCTTTTCGAAGCAGTCAGGGGCGACCGTAGTGAGGTGGGCATTCACTCCCCCGCGGCGTGTGATTGACCCACAAATGATCACGGACGATTTCACCGCTTTTACAAGAAAAAAGAAAGAAACGATACTATTGTTACATGAAACAAATTATAGTCTTTCTCTTATGATATGTGGTGGAGAATATTCTAATAACGTACGGTAGCGGCAGGCAATATTTTGGTCTGAAATCGTGATCGTTTTGAAGGTCAATCGTGGTGGGATGGTGGTATTAAATGAAATATTTTACTGAAAGCATAACCGTTAACTATTTCCTCGACGGATATTGCTGATGTTCCCTTAGATTAGAAGCACCAAAGAAAAAAAAATAGAATATCCTTTAATGTTATTTTATAAGCATAATTATATAACTTAACACGATAATAATTTGGAGATTAGAAAAAGTGAACGACAGAATTGGAGACTTGCATAGGATGTTCTCTTTGAAAACAGTTTGGAAACAGTGAATCTGTAGACACAATACTTGTAGGATATAATAATATAATTAAAACAAAAAGTGGTTTACAACTTGGATAAATAAGTTTTTTTTTTTTTTTTTTATCTCAGACATAACTGTAGTCTAATTGTATTATTTAATATAATTTTATTTACTTGCTGTAGCCCTATAGACTCATTTGATATAGACTAAAAAGCAAAATAATTTTGCTATGAAAATATTGAAAAAATGACCGTACAACGATTCCATAAAAATTTAATAAGATGAAATGAATTGTATACCATTCAGAGAAATTCTACATTATGTACAATAATTTACTTTTTCTCTCGCTGAAATTTCCCATTCATCTCTTCTCAACATGCAGTTTCTCTCACATGAAAGTAAACTTTGACATTAAAATATGTAATTTTTATGGTATCACGGTTAATGTATTGTTCGTTTATCTATATTGTGGGTTAATATTTTAAAAGTGCCGCCTCAAATTAATATTAAAAGCAAGGGATTTACTAACAGATTACAGAATAGTATTGCAAAGTTAATAGCCACGACAATAATATTTTTGACAAAAACGCAATAATCTTTTATGATCAAAATAGAAAGGCTTATCATTGGTATAGCATTATGATCAATAGAAAGAGTGTTCGATATGTAATATGTTTCGGATTTTTTGCTGGCTAACTTGATCTATGATCACGTCAATGACTACGGAGTTTTGGATATTGATCCATGATCGTAATTTGATATAAAAAATCATAACGTCAAATTAATATCAAATCGACAGAAAATTCTTCTGTTGATTGCCTTCTCGGTGATTTTCAATAGAGCTTAATTTTTATTCATGTCCCTGGAAAACCATCATAATGTAATTGTATCGATTTTCTTTTTAGATTAAGTTATTAGTTCGTTAGCTGTTAGTTTTTTAATATGCTAATGAGAATAGTTATTATTTTTTATATCCCAGATAGTGATAGTGCGATAGTGCAGGTACGGTGGGAGTGTAAGGTGGGTGGCAAGGTTGCAGCGACACTTGCTAGATGGTGGGTTGCTTCAAATATGCAAGGATCGAATGAGGACGAGTAGGAGTGGAATATTTACACTTTCGTTATGTTTACTAACTTTTATGAGCTAAACAAGAAAAGGAAAACCGTACTGAATGAATGCTTTGAATACCTTTTATGAGGAAGCTCCAGCTGGGATGGTGGCAATGAAAATAATTTATTTGTTTGCAGAATTAATGATCCATACTTTTCTGTTCAGAAGTTATGTTTTTAACAACTGAAGACCTTCTGGTTCTCCGGAGGCTTATTTCGCTAATTACGTTTTCAGTAGACTTACAAGTTACCGTATTATTAATAAAAAGAATGCTCTTGGTGTCAATTTGTATGCTAAATAGTTTTTTTAAGCTGACATTGATGAAGTCTTCGAGTAAAATCAAGATTTCACTCTGTTGTAGAAATATTTCACAACCCTATTTAATTTTAATTGTTTGGATCTACTTTTAAAATAATTAATATCGTCATATAAAAGAAAAATATATTATTTGGTAAAAGTCAAAATCTTTTTTATTATTATTTCACTGGTATTTTATCAGTTTTACCATAAATCTATTTTTGATAACAGAATATTACGTGCATGCTTCCTTTATGGTCTGTAAAATCCTTTTGCCACAATCTAAGGATGAATAAATTATCGTTACGACAAAAAATTATTTACATAATTATTATACTGTAGATTAAATATAAAGGAGGCACAGAATATCTTTAAATTATACAACTTCCAAATTTAATGTTCCAAAACCTCAACCTTATGGCACTTTAAAGTTTTGATGACCCTTAATTAGAATGACATCTCTTAAATTTTTCTTCTTCCCATGTGAAAACGGTGCAAAATGCGAATTAAATGAACATGTTTCGTTCCGCTCTGTGTCTCTTTTGTGGGAACTGAAGGGACAAATAATTATTTTGCATTGTGCCAAAAGCTCTTTTCGTACTTGAATGGATGTAGGTTGGTAGGCAGGCGGAGAACCAGAATGGAAAAGAGTCACGTGACTAATAAAACGAAGTAAAAGTCCTCCTTTACCTGATGCCACAGGTGGAATTCATTAAAAATTATATACACCTGTTACAAACTTTTTTTACGTTAATTTGAAGAATATTATTTTCACGAAGCTCCTCCCATAATATCTCTTTCCTTATAGAACTGATGTGTTATATAAGGAACTTAAGTCTTATAACAACTTGAATTAAGTAAATTTGGTGAAATTTAAATATTCCAAACCAAAGTAGTTTGAGTTTTTCCTAAATTCTGCATTTTAAAAGCCCAGCCTGATTGCGCAAATTAGCAAAACTTACATTTGCTGTCTTAATTCATAACTGTCCCCTCCCATTTATAGCACACTGTTCGTATCATGAAGTCATGAACTTATTGTCAAGGAGCTTAGAAGTTAATACCTAAGCTCCTTGGTTATTTATACGTATGCGTTTCTGTATACTCTCAGATGTGCCATATTTCTCTTTTACTCATATATTTCATACGCATACAGTACTATAGAAGAGGTGAAATATGTTATTTGTACTGTATTTATAGCATGCCATTGTGTAATGAGAAGGAACAAGACGAGTCAAGATAAAGCGGTTGCAAAAACTCATCACTTCGTTATGTTCAGCATATTTTTATCTAATTCAAGTAAATTCACTTCAGTGTGTATGTTAAATGCTTGATCAATTAATATAATCAGAGAATTTATAGTAAAGTCAGTGTTTAAACTTGAGGAATTTGCTGTAGGATCTACTTCTGCAATGAAAGTGTAAACATTTGGGGAGTGACCCATAATGCCAGTTCAAAAATATTTATAGCTATATAGGCCTAGGTAACTTTTGTGTTGTTTAAAATATTGGAATATTTTCGAGATATAGGCTAGGCTAGTATAGCTTCGCAGCAGATACTCTAAAGCAGTAAATTCTTTTTGTCCCGATCTGGAAACCTACAAAAATGAGTAATTAGCTGCCTGTACAGATAATTCCGGGTGATGATGATTAGAGAAGAGCGGAAGGGAAAAATATTTTACTCGGAAGTTGAAAAGAGATTTTTAAAAACAAACAATCGTCCCGTAGCACGGTTATTAGTGTAACAACATAATTATGTTGAGATTATTCAGCATTATTGAATATTATATCAACTGGCATGAAACTGTGTTAACAAGTAATTCACGTAGTGTTCCAGGGAACGATTCATTTTTAAAAGGGAAAACTGAGAAAACTGCAAATTTGTTCATGGATGAAGCAACCGTAGAAAATGTACAATGATTTTTTTTTATCTACAGATTATATTACGCTATTGAACTTCATATATTTCGCTATTAATCATAATTATTTTGTCATCATTAAATATGTGTATAATACGTTTTTGTTTTATTTTTTGGGTTTAGCCAACCTTATTTCATCTCTTCGACAAATCTCAATTCAATTTTCTTTATACTTTTGAACAATCCTATTATTTATGTTCTATTCTTGTTTTCGCACCGGTATCTCTGTGAACTAGTGTGAGAATTACGACTATTGAAGTACGGAAGCACCCGTTCCTTTTATTGCAACAAAATTAAATAACACTTTTGGCGAAGGAGCTGCCACTTCGCAGAATAACAACAGGAATCACATCCATCCATATTATCCAGCGGAAAGAAATGCGATGTAATAAAGTTGGACCTTCAATTAAAAAAGCATATGTTTCAAAGGGTTGTTTATGCCACGTTAAACAGATTTCTGTGAATTTACCTTTTCTTGTTTGTGCTGTATACATACTGTATAACGAGTGTATTATATTTTTTAAGATTCTGCACTTTCGAGTTTCGACTCACGAGTCAGTCCGTTGGTAGCGTATTTTTTTTTAAAAAAACATTTTTTTTTCGAGGAAGTCACTTGTCTAGGAGTTCCAAAAAAGAAGAAAAAAATATTTATGTTTACAGAATGTGTTGAAATTGGTTCCTCTGATACAAAATATTGAGTAAGCATTTCATGATCTCGGACAGATTTTGCATGTTTTCTTTATTTTGTGAACAATCTGTTGAAATTGGAGCATTGATTTTAGTTTGAAACTATAGTATCTCCCCTTACATCATGCAACCAGAGCAATAATTTCTACAAGTTTGTACGATATCTGCATATGAATGATTTTCGTTTTCTAAGCCAGCAAGCACAGACAAAATGAAATGAGCCGTCCCAAGGGATTCGCTTGAGATATTTCTTGCAACAAACTTGAAGAAGAATAGAAATGATACAGATATATAAGCAGAGAAGAGTGTGGCTGAAAAAAAGAGATCATATAATAACTTATTTCTGATTTTAAAGTTTTCCCACTTTAGTGGGGCTACATGGATTGTCTAAAATCAAAATTTTAATAAATTAGAGAATCTGATTTTTCTGAAATCTGATTAATGTATAGTGTTATAGGCCTAGTCAATATTTTAAGAAAAATGATTCATGATACGTTCCACTTGGTCCAAATAAAATTGAAATCAACAACTTCAAATTTATCAGTATTCACTAATACGCTTTGTGAACATAAGATTATTCTTTTCAATCCGGTAATTGATATTATGCAGCAAGAATGGTGTTAAGTTTTTTTTTATAGTTTTCGTGTAGAATAATGTCTCCATTAAAACAAAAAAGTATTGTAATAATTTAATATTCAGAGGAAATGAGAACTAGGCCTACAGTTTCTGATAAACATAATTTTACTCTAATTAGAATAGTTTGGTGCTGCTAATCCTAATATTTTTTATTGTACACTGAACTTAAACTCTCAATAAAACTTCAATCTTATAATTATTATTGTTATTTTTACTTTAAATCACTTCATCTCTAATTTTCACTTTTAAAGCATTTATTTGCTCTCGATTAAAATCAATTTTGTTATTTGAATTTTCTCTAGTTTCCTTTCGATGACCTGTGAGGATAAAGTTTACGTCAGAATTGGATAAGAACTGTGAACGAACGGAAATATAGAAAGTTTGCCGTTCGAGAAGAGAGAATTTGTATACGGTTCATTTGATTCATAATAGAGGGGGAGTGTGTGGTGATATCCATCGGCAGATTATGTGAACGTGGTGTAGGGAACTACGAAGTCTGTTTCATTGTAACTTAGGCCTTTATAAGTTTCTGGAGAGAGAAAAAAAATATTAAACACACGGTAGTGTATTTTTTGCGTTTTAATTGTGCGGCCAAAATTTGCTTTCAATAATATACAGATTTACTTTTAAGAAGATTTTTTGCATGACCGGGAAAAAAACTATAATCAAATTTATAATTAAATAATTTATGATATTAAATAATAAATCAATCAACGTATTAAAACTAAACAGTTTTATAACATACTTTATAGAAGCAATTTTTTTTCCACATAAATTATATATTATTTGTAAAAGTTATGATTTAGTTACATCTATACGTCTTCCTTATATAATAGAATGATGGTTTCAAAGTTTCAGTGTCCGTTTTTAATTAGGTCGTAATTAACTTTTATTGTTTGTATGATATTGTTGATATTGAATATATGATAAAATAACAGAGATACATAGTAGCTAGGCTATATATTATATTACAAAAAAAAAAACTGAATAATTATTATTTTTAAAATTTGGATATGTCTACTCCAGAGTGTAGTTTCCTTATATTTTTCTTGAATCCTTCATCAATAAATGAATAAATATTAATTTTCATTCTAATCATGTTTCTCCTAACAGTGTACTTCTACTCTTTAAAAGTTATAGTTTTGAACTTGGTAATGGTAGGGGTCACAGAAGAAGATAAACATTTCGACTTTCCTCTAGCTTGTATTTCTTTCTAGTATGACACCAAACATAAAGGTGTCATATTCTCACAAATACTAAGTTGTAATACAAAGAGTATTGTAAAATTGTAAGTGTTTGTAGTGTATTAGTGTGCCATACTTAAATGTTAAACCATTCGAAATAGAATATTTGCCCATGCATTAACTGAAAATAAATAAATTGAGATTTATAATTAAGGAGATGCCTGCAATACTGGAACCACCATTTTCAAATACAAGTAGTACAGTAGTGATTGTTTTCAGATTTACAATATGGGTACAATGTTTAGTGGTATTATAGATTCCCAGTGTGCAAAATCCTTTCGGCCGAGTGGCTATTCTCGCGTGCCTGCCGCTTCGGCCAACTCTCTACACCAGCTC
>JAQIWE010000396.1:0-22833 GCA_034698565.1 Campodea plusiochaeta | reverse complement strand
CCCATGCAACGCCATTTTGGATTAGTTCAACCACCAGGATCGCTTTTCGTGCAATAGGCGAATAATAATAAAAAAATAATATGGTACATATATGCAACGTTAAACCTTCTTGTATAAAACACCCAGCACAACAATTTTCTGATTACACGCTTCCAAAATAATTAAATTTCTGACCATGAAATTTATTACTACTCCCCTCTTTTTTCTTCATTGATCTGTAGAACACCACAAACATATAATTTCGTACAGCAATTGTGAAAGACACCATTGGTATATGGAAAAAATATGTTGTAATGATTTACTCCTTTTAGAAAGCCGTCTGTAAAAATATATACTCCGCCCAAAATTAAAACCACCTTCAGCTCCAGCTGTTCTTATCCTACCAAGGTTCGTTTTCACGCTCTTCAGACTATAGTGCGATTGTTTCGAACAACTTTGTTGATGCACCATACATTTGGAGGCATGAAGCGATGCAGTCCGACCTGTTTTTCAACAAGATTTTTTGGGAGATTCACTCCCCTCCCCCTCCTTTTTATTTCCAGTCCTGCTTGAAAGAGAATGGAGGAGGAGAAGTTTTTTATGTAAAAAAAAAAAGAACTTGAAAATTTAAAAAGTGAGATGGTATGTCAATTATATTATGCAAAAGTGCAATTCATGATTTTTTATGGTGTATTTGTTTAAATTAACGATTATTTAGATTCGACTGGTTGCTTGATATCGTGAACGTGGATGGTAACTTGTTCCGTGTAGGAGAATGTTGTATTGCTCTGAAAAAATTATTGTAAACTAAATTGTTTGGGGAAGGGTGAATCCTTGAATTAAATTTATTACTGGGGCCGAGATGTTTGTAATTTGATCCGAATAACAAAAATCTGAATGGAAATTTTCGTTATTTTAACGAGAAACACGAAGTCAGACATTTTTTTAAAAATTCAACATTTGAAAACTAAAGATTGACAATGCTCTTTATGAACGAAAAGTGATGTGCTTTTCCATCAGTAAAACAGCGAAACCCAAATAATCTCCCAATGCAAAATTGTTGAAATTACTACCGGTATGAATAACCATCCAGATAACGTTATTTACTTTTCTTAGGGGTATCATGTAGGATATCATGTTTTGAAACATCTGTCAGTAATTCTGCTTCAAGTAACATTATTTTTTGTTCTTGATGAAGAAAAAATTGGAAGCCTACTTCTACAGAAAGGTGTAGAGCAGCTGCTAGATTTCTTTAATTTGTGTTATTTAATCTAACTGCTGGCAAAGGTGTTGGGGCTTCACTAATAACACTCCAATTATAAAACACGATACCCGCAATCAAAATAAATATATGGTGGATCAACCCGTATAGCATAACAAAGACGAATTACATGTATATTATTTTCTGTTGAAGCATATCCGATGGCTTTCCGGATCATATTATTAACAGGAAATAAACATGGAAATCGAAATTTCATCCGTCGAATAGTAATTACTTTAGTTGGGGTATCATATAGGTATAATATTTTTTTAAATAAATGAAGTAATTTTGGGGTTATTCGAAAATATCCCGAGTTGGTATTTCGTTTTCAGTAAAATAATATATACTTCTCGTCTTTTGTTGCATCATTTTTAGATCTAGTAGTCAGCATAATGAGTAATTAAAAAAGGAATTGCAGCCTTACATCATTGGTCAAGCTTTCTAAAAGCACGGTATACAACATTGTTATGTTTTAAATGTTGTTAGGGAAATTTAGTGTCAAAAGAAACATAATGGAATTATTTGAATTGAAATTTATGGGTAACATACAGCGACTTACTAAATTGCATGCTCATTTTTACACGCTATGAGATGCTAAACAACTTTTCTAAGCCGCAGTCCTTCAATTCTCAAAAAAGAACTTGAACAATGTGAATGTGTAATATACTTTCGAAAGATGATCAACCGATAAAATTTGGGTGTTGTTCCTATCAGATCTGTTCGGGTGTCAGTAGAATTTATGATTATAGAAGGATGGACGTTACTGTTGCTTTGATGATTTAATATGTTGAATGTTATGTAATCCTCTCGAAACCAAGAAATTCTGGAATACATCGAAAAGCTAACATTTGAATATTTGCAGTAATTGAGAAAACAACTTATTTCTTTAACAAAGGCCACAATCATCTAAAATATTCGTTTGGCCTTTTCCCGAAGAAGGTATCAAGTCGTGCTTGGCGTCACTGTCTTTTGTTTTATGAGTTCAGGTTTTCCGATTTGTTACGGACATTGTGTTATTTGATTCATTAATTCGTCCCTTCTAGGGATATAGCAGAAGAAGAAGGAGTTTATCTTTTCATTTTATGTACAGTTATGTATCTGCAACAGCTCGCTACATAATTAATGGCTTTAGAAAGAGGAGGTGGAATTTTTGGTTTTTGAGGAGAGTGATGCTGTTCACGCGAAAATGTGAAAGGAACACTTCAAAATATCGAGAGAGGGGATTTTTAATTGGTTGAGGCAGCCTTTTAGGATGGTAATGGGGGAACGGAGATGTTTTTGGAAGAGGGGGGGGGGGGAGCATTGGTTGAGGAATTAGAGTCGAGGAGGGGGACTGGAGAGAGGAAACAGATCGAATTTCCATGATAGGTGGTTTCCAGGAGTTACTGTCCATGTCTAAACATCAACTCTGCTTTTTTCGAAAGGGAGGAATCGAACGATTTCGAAATATATATACATTACTCACTACTCAAAAATGTTACTGATTATATAGAACCAACAAAAATACGTACTTTAGAAAACTAAAACAATAACATATTCATTGGTTGTTTACAAAGAACTAAGGCAGTTCTGTAAATTTTGCGAGAACTGTTCACTGCAATCTTTTGATGGAAACCTCTTTCGTCATGACTCTTGAAGAAATTAGTAGCATTTTAACGCGGCATACATGCATACCATAATATTTTAAAGTGATTTGCGTACGATAACCTAATTCATAAAATATGCTGACAATGTTATTTCTTCTGAGATAGAATGCGTTAATATGCTGGACTATTATTCCGTAAAAGGCACCGCTTTAGCGGTAATGGATATGGCTTATCACTAGGGCTGGTTCCGAGATTATACAGATGCTCTTTTTAACACCTACGAAAGAGTAGTGTTAAACTGTACTTCAATATTTCAATCACACCCTGAGAACAGTTTTTTCATTGTCATATTATTTTAACCATTATCTTAAACATAACTTCATCCAACCCGTAAAATTTCACCCACCATTACCCAGGTGTTAACCCCCGCTACACAAACTATTTTCGTTTTATTCTAACAGCCTGTTATAACTTCCACATGACTGCTGGCTTAGTTCGAAATAATCCCAAAGATGTTTATCTATACCACAGAAAAAAGAACTCTTAACATATTCGGACCTAACACTGATGGAAGAGAGAAAAAAAGAAAAGAAAGTGTTTACTATCATTTATCTCTGTTTATAACTTAGTTATTGTGAGTCACCTCGTACAAGTCTCAAAGGGTCCCAAAAGAACGAACGATCCCATTATGTAAATGTGTCTGGAATTTTTCTTTCTTTCCTTTTTCGTTTTATATTATATCTATGAAAGAAAAGATCCCGAGAGCTGGGTTGGCAGAATGTCAGTCAGAAGGACGTACGAACTAAAGGGAAGTATGATATGGAAATGTCCACTATTGTAAATGATGAAGAATTATTTCAATATGAGTGACACTTTACTTTTTTTGGAGAGTTGATACCGTGAGTATTAAGAAGGGTGTTATCATGTTAGAGAAGTATTAGAACATGCAAGTAAATGGATAAAAGTTTTTTGTATGGTTGACTCGTATAGTGTTATTGTACTTGATCTTGTAGTTGAAGGAATCACGAGTTTTGTAGTGTTGGGGTTGACTTTTGTAGTTGTGTGTGTCTGTTGGTTGTAAACGTGTTTGAAAATTTAAATATTCTGTATTTATATTTTAGGAACTTAAAAATATAATAAAGCTATAATGGTGTAACTAAATAGGATCTACCATGAACATCAGTACAATAGTCCAGTTTAGCTCTTTGTGGATTTCATAGAGCAAAATAAGAAAGACAATGAAAAATAATATTAATTAAAAATGAAGGCTTTTAAAATGTAATTGAACTGTTGGTATAAAATTATAGCAGATCGTGAACGAAAAGTTTATTCACATAAATTTAAATTTTGTATCACAATGAAACTCCGTAAATTTTGGAAGGAAGGTTTGTTGCATATTGGATAGAATTTCCTTCCAAACATCTCCATCCTTCGTACGTACTGTCGGATTATGTCATTTGGTAATTATATTTATTATCTTATTTCTTTGTTTTGCCCGACGGTGGTAGTAGAGAGAGAGAGAATTTCTTACACAAGTCGTAGTAGTTGTGTTGTTTTCCTTGCCGGCTTCATGTAAAAACATGGTCTCCTGCTTTTTTTGTTCGCTGCTCATCCGGTTTTCTAAATACCATGGCAGGTGTTGGCTACGGCCGAACTGCCCGCCTTGATCACAGGGGGAACAGGAATGTTTAGGGCTGTTTTTAAAGAGCACTTTAGTATAATGGAAGAGATTGCTCCAAATAAACATTTGCTCGAATTGTGTAATTGGGAAAATTGTTTACGAAATAGTTATTCACGGTTTACTTATTTTTATTTGGAGTTGCGAGTTCTATTGCTATTTATTTGCTTTGCGATGCTGTTAATATCGTAGGCATATCGCATAATTATGATCTTCATTTTCTAAAAATGAACTATCCTATGTAGACCCAGTCTGCCTCTGTAACGACTTTTTCAAGACAATACACTTGTTTAAAATACTATTTTTACAAAATAAACAGAATTGTTTCATTTTATTCGACTATGTATAGCTCATGGCAGGACCATTTGCAGGGTCTAAGGAAGCGAAGCTAAGTACTCACTGTCATCACTGATGAAGTTCAATTTTCGAGAATACAAATCATGATTGAGCTCTTGAACTTCAATGTTGTTCTCATGATGTAAGCAGCAGAATTTCTATTAACTTTTATTAATTATTAATCTCGGTCTCTCATTCATAGAATCACTAATCACGAATGTATTTGTCACTTGTTCTTTTGTTCCGTTCCCAGAGTAATTTTTCACCCTCCCTTTTATCCAGAGAGATATAATCCTAAAACAACAATAGCCCGTCGTGCGGTTACCTCAAGGGCAGATAATATTATTGCTCCCTCCCCCCTCAACCTCCGAACCCGTGACACGAATAGGGGGTACAGAATTAGAATCAAGAATATCAGGACTTCATAATGTCAGACTTTTTTTTAAAAAGCTACTGAGAGTTTCACAGTTTTCGAGCTTTGTGAAATAAATCTGATTTTAACAACCACAGATAATTTTTCATATTTATAACTAACGTACATCCTTATTACTGGATCTCTGGCAGAAATAAAAAAAAAATAGTTAAGAATTTCTAAAAATATTTTGTACATATTTTTCTATAAATTATTAGTAAAAATGTTCTGAAATCTGTACTTTTGGTAGATAATCCTTTGAGACGTTTTCAAGCTTGTCTTACATGACATTTAGGAACTGTTCCACTGGGAACATAAGATTGTATTAATTACCGGTAACAAAATGTATTTGCAGCATTGTAACAAATGGATGAAGAGTTCTAGAACCCCCCCCCCCTCTACAACTACTGAATTTTGGGCGTCTCACGCAATTATCAAACCTTTGATGGTACCGATTCCGAATATTATTCAGTTTTTCCTGCTTTTGACAACCCTAATCATACGAAGCACCCAGGGATAATAATAGCTTAAGAAATGTGGACACGTCATCCCATATAGTATGGGGATTGAAAAGTTGTGTAGAACAGTAGGAACATTCTGTTTCCAAATGTGAGACTGTCATGTCTCATTATCAATAGCATGCAAGATTCATCGGCGTCGTTTCGGAGATATGGGTGCCTCAGGGGAGACTGATGCATCTCAAAAAGCTATTCAATAATGAGATTTTTATTCAGAATATGTTTTATAAATTTATTTTTTGTGCATTTCTGTTGATGCATGGCTAAAATACTCACTATTTTAGTATTACTTAAAGTTTCATCTATTTGAGTAATGCTGTGAAGCAGGTGAATTATATTTTTCAAATTTCTAATTGAAATTTTTTGTACATTATTTTCCATTTTCATTTCGCATTAAGTTGACGTGGACGTGTCTATTCACTTTATACTCCTTTAAACAAACATAATCCATAAGCTCTTTTTTTACTACTTTTGTCCAGCAGTTTGAAATTACCATTTGAGCAAATTATTTTGTATTCCCATTTGTTTCATCGTTGCAATCAAGTCAAATCAATTCAAACGTGCGTTCATAATCCGCACTTATTATTTCATACCGTCAGCACCAAGTCTAATGGGGCTGGGTATAAAAAATAGTGACGTAGTTGCATTGCTTCATTACATAGTAAAATGCGCCTCTTACTTGTAGTGTGTGTGATTACATTGGACATGAAGCAAGCATGTGAAAATGCTGTTAACTTGCTTTCATTTTTTATGTTAATAGAAGCGGACGGACCGTTGAAAATATAAAAATGCAGCTTCAGTGCGGGTATATACAGAATATTTATTCTCTTTTTTGAATGGGTGGAGTTCTGCAGGATGAATATTTTTGCTGACAGAAGTGTAATTTTTTTGTGTGCTTATTGAGTTGTAAATATGTTGAAGCATAATAGAAATGGCGTCGTAAGCATAGAAGAGGTTTGCCAACTGACTGTGAAATAAAACATGGAAACTGGAAATCGGTGGAACTGAGCCCTTGAATATTTCCAAAATTCATTTTATTTGCACAATCATATGATCACTTAGTCCTTTGTAAAGCAATGCGAAATTAAAATATTTCTCATTAAAGTGAAAAACTTGGACAGAACTTCCTGTATACTTCAAGTCTGTAGACCTAGTCGAAGATTTAAATCTTTCGGAAGAAGAAAACGATAGCCTACAAAGTTAAAGTGAGAACTAAAATACAGTATCATTTCTTATATTGGAACCTCGCACCTCTTAAATAATTTTTAGTGTAAATTTCCGTAAAAGTAATCCTTTGGCACAGCATCCGAAATTCCCATTTGTAGCATTACTTCCAGAAGTTGTAAGTTGAAGTTATTCACTAGAAGATGCGATTTTTCAAGAGCCCCCAACTCAACAGAATTGGATTATTCCTTCAAAATGAACAAGTTTCAAACTGGAGGACTTTCCTTTCGAGGGGTTAGTCATACAGAAATTAGTTTCTTGGAGACTGACGTGCTCGTTTATCGCTGTTTTTGTTTACGTCCTTGGAGTTTGAGTTTTTGTGAACAGTTTCTTTACACTTTTCTGGTTTGTACCGGACATCAAACTGTAAGAATAAGCCAAATCAAACTTGTTTTTACTTAAAAAAGTTTTGTAGATTTCAAAGCAATTTCACTATAACCTCCTCAGAAGAAGTTAGTGATAATATGTAAACACATAGAAGTTCAGGCAGTGAAAAAGGGAGCACTTTAGTTTTTCTTGTGTTTTTGAATGAATTCTGAAATGAAACACTTTGAAACTCTTTAGTATCATTTAAATAAAAACAATTTTGAAAACTGTTAAAGGCATCCAGCTTAGTTTTTATTTTGGACTTTATGATTCTAAAACTTTGCAATAGGTTTATACGTAAATAAACTAGATAACAGGGTTTGTAATGTCAAGTCATTTAATTTATTTTTAGTTTTAAATGGTGATTGTAAAATTTACTTCAATTTTCATGAATCATTTGAAGAAAGAGTCCAGTTGCTTTTCAGATGTTTTCTCTTGAGTTTATCCACCTGTAGTGTGGACCCCCTCGCCTCCACTTTTTCTCTCTTTTTCTCCCTTCATTCCATTTTGTATGGCGTGCTGGTGTAAAAATGGGAATCAGAGAAGAACCGGGACACGAGAGAGAATGGAAAAAAGTTTGATGAAAAGTTTTTTTGAATGGAAAAATTATTTTATTGTAGAGTAGGAAAATGAAGAGGCGGGCACGATGGAAACTCGAGAAAAGTGCAAAGTTAAAAGTGGAATCTTTTTTTTTTTTTAAGTAAGAGAGCTTGTGTATTAGTTAGGGGGCTTATGGAATTTTTTGTGGAAGTTTTAAGTTATAGGGTTAATTGTTGTAAAAGTACTGATTTGAACAGAACCGATTGTGATGTAATTTACTGTACTAATTATTAGAACTTCAAACACTTAAGTATATACTGATAGTGAATAGTTTACCTGCTAGATCTATACCTGAACAAAATTTATTATTGGTTTATTGTGCTGCTATTAGATTCTATAATACAAATGGCGCAGGTGTCAAGTACACAGTACTAGAATGTAATGAAAAATTGATTTGCAGTACATCCGTTCTGTTTACAAATAATTAGCTTGAAACATTCATAAATTCTCATCGCAGAGAGTTCAGTACTTCAAATCAAAGTGCTTCATGACAACAAAAGAACAAATTATTTAAAAAACAGCTATGCGAAATGATTTTAAAAGCTTACACTCTTAAAATATTAATAAACGACTTCAATGGTCAAATACTTTTTTAAAAAGAAAATCTGATCCTAAGTTCCGTATCTCCCTAGTTGATATTCAAAATGCTAGTGTTAAATATGGGTCAAAATCATATTCGATCTGTACACCACACTCATTTTACAGAACTCATTAAATCTGAGGGATTTCCTCCTATATCCCTCCACTACTAAAGCTCTACTATGTTATAATGTTCCACACAACCAATTTGGATGGTAATACCGTAACTCGGTTTTGTTGGGTGCGATGCAAAAACGTTATTAGCTCCAAAACAAATTTCCAATCTCACCGGAATTGAAACCACAGAGCCAACAAACCAATCAATTCATAGATATTTGTGTGTGTGATGCTTTTTATATATACAAATAGTTCGATGATGGATTGCAGATGGCAGCACCTAACTCACTTGCTTCTCTTTCCCATGGGTTATTGTAGGGTATATTCAGTAACTATTGGGGTAGTATTAATAGTGTAATTGCCTGTTGTAATAGGCATATATTTGTATTTGAGTATACTATGAAATGTGCTGTAGTGCGGCGCTGCATTGTAGTTGTAGTAGTGTTGAACTGTGATTTTTCTGTGATTCTGTTTTGTTGTGAGACCTATCAGAGTCAAACCTGACCAAGAAAGTAAAACCGAATTCTCGCTTGCTCCAGAGAGCTTTATTTGTCTTCTGTGTGAATAAAATCTGGTTCTATCTTACGTCTCTTTATAGATACTAGAGTTTCGGAATTTCTGTTGTTATTCTGTGGCAAGATATTGTTTTGGCTCTTGGGTACCGGACCCTACAAAAGAGGCAGTTGATTTCTATATCGAAATATATCGTTGATATATTTCGATCGAACATATAAAAGAAATAATTTACTTTTTAATTTGCCTAAACGATTGCCACAACCTCAAACAATCTTGTAATACACCTAACCCTTCAATAAAAAACTACACATGTTTTCAATACGAAAACCCAAAAATACCATCTCTCAATTTTCGCTCGGGGGATAAATATCCCCTCTCCCAACCCCTACTCTACCTTAACCCTTTACCCCCCCCCTCCCCCTTCAACTCCACCCGAACTCCCACTCAACCGAATGTAATCTATAATTCTCCATCCTATCGATGTATCGTATTCATTTGAATTCTATTAACTGCTGCCAAATCAATATTTATGCGGCAAGTACAGATGCTCTACAATATATTGCTTCGTGGTGTAGTATTTTATGAATGAAAAAGAAGTTGGAATAAATGTTTTCTGTGGGTTTTTAATTACGAATGTTTTTATTGGGTTTTATTAGGAGCTAGGTGTCAAGGAAAAATATGAATTCTTTGACCTATATTCGGTGTTTGAAATTTTTGATTGATCTTTCCTTAGGAATCAAGACTGGATAATGTTTTTTTAATGCTGTGATCGAGAAAAGTGTCTGCTGTCTGTTACATTATTTTCTACCAAGAAGGACTGATTTTTTTATAGATTTATTTCGTCCCTAAATTCCACATTATCTAGATTTTAAATGACACAAAAATAGTGTTAAACACGAATAGAAGAATCTCGACACTACATAAATATTCGATTTCTCTGTAAGTGCTCAACAAAACACTTACTGAAACTCCTGATTCTGAGAACGTTTCATTTACCTTATGATAAAACATTTTATAGTCTAAACGTCAACCTTAAAAGGTTGGATTCCACAACCCTAATATGCATTACTAACAGCTATACGTCGTATAATCTGTGAGTTGCTGAGAAAATTGGAGAAACCAATTTGGTTGTCATGTTGGCAAATGGACAGAGCACGACTTTTGTGCAGATTAAAGTCTTTGTTTTTGTCAAACGAACGTTGTTCTAAGCAGACAAATTGTTCGGGTGAAAAATCACTGTTTGTTGGTAAAGCCTTCTGGGAAAAGGGGAAGAAAGAACTGACAGGATTTCAGATGGTTTCAGATGGTTTGGAAGGAGAAACTTGAGAAAATACTGGTATCAACATCAAAACTATTTCCACGTCACAGATCTATAATAAAAAGAATCATTAAAATTCAATATATTTCTAAATTTACAAACCTTGTACATTTTTTGTCTCCTATTCTTTCACGTTTCTTCTGATCTTTTAAATCTGAACATTCTGTCTTTGAAAGCTTAGTATAATATGTAAAACAAACATTTTCCATATCGTATATTATTAATATCGTAGAAATTCACACCAGTTACGAGAGATGAGATAGTCAAAATTAATGGATTATTATTTACGAATCATATAGGCCTATGTGTGTGTGTGACAATAAGCTATTGAAATGCTGAAAAATGTACTGTTGAAATACTTTTCGTTTTTCATAAGTAGATCATAGACGAAATACCTAATAACTGTATAAGGTATTTCGTCTATGAACAAGATTAAAATAATATAACGAAGCTATCTTGGATTTTTACAGTCCATTTGGAGAACACATCCTGAAACAAATATTATTATGAATCCATTGTTATCTAAAACGTTTCTGTAAATATTTGCAAACTATAGTTACTTTCTTACTTAACCTGTAAATTACACATTTGAACAAATACTTCCTCTTTGGGAAATAAACAAAAAGTGAGAACTATTATGCAAATAACTACAGTCTATAAAGGTGTATAAAATTTTACAACCCTTATTAAATATGAAATTGAGATGTAATACACAGCAAAAACTAATGCTTTCCATGTAATTTTCGTAACAACAATCCATCATAATTTTTAATGTGTAATTCTTCTTGTGGTTAAAGCAATTTCCCATCTCTAATGATTCTTTTTCTTCATTTCATTTTAGGTAAGAATTGTGTTGCGTTATCATTTGGTAGAATAGAAGTGCCTCTTGCTCAACTGGAAGGTCAGATAGTTTGTAGTTTTGGCCCTTTCAAAAAAATGGTCAATTATTTTTTATGGTGGTTTAATTTTATTTAAATCTCAGGAGAATGTATGCAATTAAATAAAATTACGCTATCTTCTGATCTGAAGATGATTTAATCCTTATCCTTATCTGAAAATACTTTTTCTTTTTTAGTTTCATAACTTGCTTCGCAACACTGTATTTTCGTAAATCTAGCTTGCGCTGCAGAATAATTAATATTTTAAAACAAAAATTACTGTGGGTGGACTAGGTTCATATAATTTCAATGGCGTTGATAATTGATGTCACATGGATAACTTCAAATTAGAAAGAAATAAGTTACCTATGAAATTTTCAAAGTTAACAATTTAGTGAACAAATCTTCAAATAATTTCTAACTCCTGATTTCTGGAATTCAATTTATTGTTCACTCCAAAAATGTTCTTTTCCACATTTTATTCATCCTGTAACGTTTGAAACAAGTGCTGAATCATTGTTTAGAGAGGAAAAGGGAAGCTATAGGGGATATACGGTCTTATAAATTAGAGATGGCATGTTGGGTACTTATTTATCAGATGGAAAATAGAAATTATCTACTTATTATAGCGTGGTGGAGTTTTTCTTCAAAGGATGCCGAAAAATCAAAAAAGGTTTAGTGGAATAACAACCTCGATGAACTTGGAATATTTCGTGCATTCCTTTGCAATTAAATTAGAGACTAAAAGGTTATTATTAAATTTGTAAATGAGTGATGAAAGTGATGTTATATTGAAAAAATAAATCAGGGACACCTTTAAAGTTAGTGACTTCGAATTGATATTTTAAAATATTTACTTATAAGTCACTATTTTATCTCATCTTGTGAAGTTATTACCTTCTTTGTCATATATAGTCCAGTGTTATCTTTCGTAGGGCCATCATTAGGGATTACTACATTTCGTAGAATATAGTTTTACATTTATAAGTATCATTTTCACAAAATAGGGTCTATAGTTTTGCATAAATTTTCATGGAGGTAGCATTTCATGAAGGCATATTTTCTTTTTCTTGTATTACGATTGATAAATCCATAAATGAAACAAAATGTTTGTCAATATTTAAGCGAAGATCCTCCACTTTTAGAAAGACTATATATGAAACTATTTGAACAATAACGAATATGAGAACTAAAAATAATAAATTGACATCGAACCTACATCTCCCAAAAATCCAAATCAGTGTGGTAAAACCTTTCAGCATCTTTTCTAG
Source organism: Campodea plusiochaeta (assembly GCA_034698565.1). Lineage (NCBI taxonomy): Eukaryota > Metazoa > Arthropoda > Diplura > Rhabdura > Campodeidae > Campodea > Campodea plusiochaeta. The sequence goes on along the minus strand of JAQIWE010000396.1, from coordinate 10,194 downwards.
TTTCCTATCCAAAGATCCTCCATACACGAGGTGTTGTTGTTGGGGGCATTAGTTACGTCAGGTGAGAATTTTTTGTGTCTCCTCTCCTTTCTTTATTCTTCTTCCCCCCCCCCCACCTCTCTCATCTGATGTATGGATGTTATACCAGCGGAGAGTCGCTTAATCAAAGAGGAGAAGGTACAGATTGCCAGGCTTATACACTCGCTCATCCTCCATTCCAAGCTGGTATAGTGTAACGAAGAATGCTTTTTCATGAGATATATCTTCCTTAAATATATGTAATTTATGTTCTTTATTATTTTTAATTAACTAGATTATAGTTAATAATTTTCTTTTGTTTCTCTTATCACGCAAATATGCTGGACTTGGTTGAAATGTAATTTTTAACAGTGCGTTCTGTATTTTTCAGTGTTTCCATTCTTATTTTTAATTTTTAACAGTGCGTTCTGTATTTTTCAGTGTTTCCATTCTTATTTTTTTAGTAGTAAGCCTATGTGCTCCTATCCTATTTTGTTTGCTTTATTAGGCACCTGCAATATAATTGTAACAATATAATAAAGTTAGCCCTATAATGACAATTAAACTTCCACACTGTGTTGTAAAGTACCATAATATCAACATCACTAAAAAGTTTATAAAAAGCATTTGCTGTTAATTAATAATCTGAGCGTTCATAAACAAATTTCATAATTCTCTCTCGTCGGTACCATAACACACTCGAACACAATACAGCTTCTATATTACTATACAACATCTATATTACATGCAATTACATTATGTTGTTACATAGCCATTGACCCTCCCAGTCTCCCTCATTACATCTTACTTCATATCTACCGTTTATTGTCAATGACTTAAAAAAACATCCCCCCTGCTCCCCCCTTCTTTTATTATTCAGAGTGGTAATATTTATCTATATTTTATGCGTTTGTAATTAATTTATGGCTCCGGTTGTGTCGAGACGGTTTGGAAAAAAGTAGTAAAATGTTGCGTTCCTGTCCCTTAAATCAAGTCTTATTAAGTATGTAAGGGTGTGAAAAACTGATATACGAACGCACAATTCGTATAGGAAATGTTTTTTTTTTCTCCTCCGCTTCTAAAACTTTTACCGGAGAGCGAGAGAGAGAATAAAAAATTGTTCAGCTTTAGTGAGCAAATGAAACTAGTTACCGCAAGTACCTTTTTTATGTCCGCTGATTTCGTATGTAGCATTTTTGTTATTAGAGCAATTTACAGCAGGGAGCCTTCGACTGCTAGTCGTGATTCGGTATTTTTTGTTCGTATTTCTCGCGCTGTTAGGAAGATATTTAAGTAACTGGTTTTGTTTCTTGTGATCCAAAAAATTTATAGTTGAATATTAGCAGAGCTTTTAGAATTGTTGAGAAGTACAATAGGTTTATAGAAAAAGGCGTTTTTGACAGAAAATCTGATGAGAATAAACTACTAATTGGTCGTAAAATTGAAAATGGATTGAAAACGATGTTTTTATTTAAAATTTTCACCGCCTATTTATTATTAAAGAGGAAGTTAATAGAGCGAACAAAAGTGGTTCTGAATCAATTTTTGAGTAGTTGAAACTTATGAAGTATAGTTTTTCTCTGGCATTGACTAAGGGTTCTGTTTATTCTTACATAATTTTTGTCAATTTTCTATTTCCATATGACACGTGGAAGATGAAACTGAATTACCTAAAGTGAACTAAACTTTAGTGATCTGATTCAGCAGTTCCCGAGAACTGTCAACCAATAAATCTGCAGTTAAAAAAAATTCCGAAACCATTTATGGAGGAAAACCTAATCCTGCCACATCCATTCCGGAGTGTCGTAAACACATCATAACAGCCCCCGGACACCTAAAAACAAATACAGACATCATTTTCTTACGGACGACATTTTTATTACTTTTTAAACCATACGACTCCATTCTTTATCGCTTTGTCTGCGTTTTTACGCGTACATTTTTTGTTGTTGTATCCATGAAATCCAGCTAGTTTCACGAGCCAATGGGTTTGTTTTTATTGAAAGCATATGTTAGGACTTAATTTGGACATCTCATTTACTTCGTCCCCCTCATATTTAATCCCTTCTTTTGTGAAGGTTCTTTCGGTAATCCTAAAGATGACTGTATACTTCACTAAACAGACATCTGCCTATTTGTTATTATGTTTCGCCTTTCAGTTGGAAAATGGAGTTCTGTGGATTTTAGGAACGGGTTACGTGATTTTTTTTAAATGTTGACCTAAATTAAATCATCGACAAAGAGGTACCATTGTCCCAAAATTTCCCTTTCTGGTTTTTATTTTAACCATTGTAACTCGCCGAAATTGTGAAAAAAAAAATGTATTTTTATTCTTAAATGAGTTTTGTACATTTGCAAGGTTAAGACATGATAAATGAGCATCTTTTGTCGTGTACTAATGTGTTTTGGCAAGTACTATGTCATTATGAAATAAATATTACTTTAAAAGGAATTGTTATTGTCCATATTTAGTAGCTACTGTTTTGTAACTCATTTATTAGTTTGCAAAATATGCGAAGTTGATGGTCTTTTTGAAGTATAAATAAATTTTGTTAAGCAATAAGAGAAAGACGATGAATGAATATTTTTCTTCTCTTTGAAATTCGAAAACAACATAATTTATATAGAAACATTTTTCGTTTATAATTTCAAGTAGTATGTTGAAAGTATTACCAAAACAGGTGATGACAGAATATGGTTCCTAGTTTCCTCAGCAGAACCAGAGTCTATTTTGACCAATCTAAGATAAAATAGGATTCTTACTTTATATTGTGGATAGCTCTTCTATACAATCTTTAGACATATATTTGCCAATCTGACCTATAGAACGCCAGCGAGTCATACAAATTTGTTTGTCACAGAATTATAAGACGAGTTCATAATAATTATTATGGTCTGGATTTCTTTCTGTATGCCCAGAATCTCCTAATTTAAATACTGACAACCTCACTTTGACATACAGGGATGATGTCCGTTGTTTAGCTCATATTGTAATGCTGATTTCGTGCTGTTTCTGAGATGCCGCTCATATTGTCTGTGGATGCTAATTGACTTTTTGTTCGGTGGCGTAAGCTCATATGAATGTGCAGATTTAGTACTATACTAGTGGAGGAGATTTGCATTTTTTAAATCGCTTTTAACGGAGATTGTTATGTAACATGAATCTAGGTCAGTGCCTTTTGTCTTATGCAACCTAGAATTGACGGTTATTGATTATTTTGAGATGAATTTTTGTAATAGGTACTTTATAATGATGATATGGAAAGTATGTTAAATTATCAAAAGTAGTTTTCACACGATTACGTTTTAGATTTTGATTTTAAAACGATTTTTTAGAACAAACAGAAACTCCTTATAATCGTTTTCATGCCACTTTCATCGTTTTCTGTTTTAAATTTTTAATCTACTATTCTTTGTGTCATTCCGTGCATTTTGAATTACCTTCATCGTTGTATTTTTTCATTGTCAAAGTAGTAGTGTACGAGGAAAGACGGAGGCTCTTCTATACAGGAGTCTAGTTAGGTTATAGAAAATTATTATGTTGAAAATATAGTTGGTTGACTTTCTCTTAAAATAATTTTAAACAAATAAGGCAATATCTCTTTGAAATTTGTTAATTGCAATACTTTAGGGAATTACAATTTTTTTTAGGGTATTTCTAATTTGCTTCACAATGTAAAACTTTGTAATAGCTATTTTATTTTCTACTAAAAACAAAAATTCGTTCGTGGATTATTTTCGGAGTGTCAATTAAAATTTCATGAAGTTGGTCTCTTTGGTAGCCATACTTGTTTGCTGATCTGAGGGGGGGAGGCCCATTTTACTACCGTGAACAGACGCTGTGTCAAATAATCGTATTTTATTCATTGTCTAATGGCGTATACTTTGAACATGTGTTGAATTCATATCGCGTCAGTGAGGAGCAGAAGAGGGGGGGTGCTATCAAAAGTTACCATTCGTAGGAAGGGGGGGGGTTATAGTTTTGAACCCTTCAAATGTCTGTAAATAGCAGGAACATCCGTTGACCCGCGGGTTAAGTGAATAAGAGACGTCTATTTTCCAAATCTCCCCCTCCTTTATTGTGAAATTTAAGTTAGTGCTTTGGTCATAACAATTGGGGAGAAGGAGAATAGGTAGGGTGCGAATTTCAATGGGGTTTCCGGGTGGACTTATTGGTATGTAAAGTCCAATTTTTATTTGGGTTTTTTTTATTGGTTAAAGCAATCTACTGCGATATAATGTCATTGTCGTAATAGGAAATTCCCCTTTTTAAAATTCGTTTCATTGTTATATTTTTGAAGGAAGATGATTGATTGAATCTTAAATTAAAAATGAACCAATATCTAGGTTAGTTGTAATAAGAAATATATTTCACATGTAATTTATGCTCTCATTCATTATGATAACAAAATAGCATGTTCTCTCTTTAGACATCATAAAATAATTTTAGACACTTTTTATCGTAAAATATAAATAAAATATATACCCTGAAACAATACCTCACAAGCACAGAAATGTACATTCTGTCTAAAGGTCTAATACATCTACGAAACTCAAACCAATCTATTTCTTCTTCATATCTCTATCTATCTATACTACTCTGTTTTAATTGAAAGGATCAATTTGGAATCGCGGAAAGAATTGCTTTCTAGACTACTTCTAACTCTTGAGAAGATTCTATACTATACGGTACAAGACATCGATCAATAAAGTCGAAGTCTTTTTTCATTTCTATCGTTGTGATTGTATATTGGATGTGAACTTTTCACGTTTGTCGGTGGCGGGCCGAAAACGAAGATTGAATTGGAATAAAGTTGTGTTGCTGCTGTTGTGTGACACACTCGAATAAGCAAATCATTCAGTTTTCTCATCCGTTACGTCACCCCGCTGTGTGTGTGAGGATGGAGACGAAAGAGCAACAATGTTTTCATTCTTGTGTGTTGAAGGAAGAGGTGCAGAAATGAGGTTTTGATTTCTAGTTCGACACGATTGGGTTATTATTACGGTAGATGATAATATTGCTAAAGTTGAAACTGTAGAAATCACCACTTCACTAAATTATTTGGAGAAAAATATGAGTACATGTATGATTAATTTGTTTCCATTCTAAAAAGTTTCACTTGTAAAAAGAATACAGAAAATATTTATTTTGTAAAATTTGTTTTGTAAATAATTATTTACCTTCGGATAATGGACCTTTGTAATATACCTACAAAGAATCGGAATCTTCCCTCACACTTCTAATATAGTCCTAAATTATGTTTTATTTAATGGAAAAATAACTGGCCAAGCAACAAAAAGTATTGATCATTCATTGTGATGTTCGGACCTAATAAATCCCACCATTAGTCACCCAACAGAATGAAAATCAAAGAGTAACATACCCAGAAAACGTTCAGGTAACCTTTGCCAATCCATTCTTTAAAATACAATTCTAACCCTTTTCTACAATTCGCAGTTTTGTTCTTGAGGAGGGAGAGGGCGAGTGACTGAGAAGAAGGGGGGTTATTGGCAAAAACGAATAAATGGTACTTCATTCCACATGCTGGCCTGGATTTGGTTAGGAAAATGGGGTTTTTGTGGGAACGACAGCACAAGACTAAATATGGCGGAAAGGTTTTTATATATTCTCACTCCAATTTCCTCGCTTTTCCTTCCTTTTTCATCCCCCTCGAAAGGGAGAGGGAGTGGGGGGAGAAAAGGAAAGGCAGGAGGGGGGAGAAGACGACTTATCGAGTAATAAAATTCGAATCGAGTGTGGAAGATACTAACGCAAAACTCCTTTTTCCGCCGGACATTACTGTCACAAGAACGGTTGATTTGTGAATGACGGCGAAAAAAGGAAAAGAGGAATTTTCTTCTCTTTTCTTTTCGGTTGGCTTGGTCGTGGAATAATGAAAATAGCGAAATGGAGGTTTTCTCTCCTTTTTTCTGCGTGTGCGAGTTTGATGTGAAGACTGGTAGACTGCTTGACGATTGTACCAGAGGCGGTTTACAACAAAAAGGGTTGATTTCGATTATTGTTTCCGCAGAAAAGCAAATGAAAGTCGAGGAAGGAGCTATCGGTACTGTGATCGACAACTGAACGGATGTATACCTTCTAGGATAATTTTGATTCCTTGCAAAATGTTAAATTTCGCTTATGTCTTTATCATCTTTTTATTGCTACGTAATATGAAGTAGAATTGCGAAACGAAATTATCTCTTTCCACATTTAAGTCACGAGTAATAAATTTCGATCGAAAATCACTAGGCTTAGCTCCAAACGTTTTCTACTAAATCTAGCTTAAGTTTAGTGAAACAGTGAAAATATAAGTTAGTCAATAATAATAAGTATATAGTTAGATGAATCATACACATATATAAAGATATCATAATTATATCATACATTGCAAAGGAAACCAAACTGATGAATGTGGCGGAGCATCCACACCCTGAATGTTGAATGATATCTATAGGAATCACAACCTCAAAAGCTTTTATTTTCCATCGAGCATGACGCATTTGAATTCTATTTGAAAATTCCATCAGTTGAAATTGGTGATAAAACAAACTCGAACCCGACATTACCATGTAGAAACCATTTGACATTACAAGTAGCTCAATATTGTCCAATAAGTGATTGAAATAGATTTATTCAAAATAGCAATTGAATTCAATACATTGAGGGATGTACCCCACCAAAGGAGAGAGGGGATCATAGTTTAGAGGGTTGCTAACACGATTTATTTGAAAGCGGGATGGGTAATATCTGTCACTTTTTAGGGTGTGTGATAAATATTTTGTAGTGTAAATTCTTGAAGTCGATAAATATGTATACAAGAAGAATGAGCGGTTTCAAATACCCTAGAGTAAGAAGAATGAAACGTTTTCAAGTATTACCATTTCAGGGTTCAAACTGTCTGAATGTAATATTTGACTGCTGTGGACTTTTTTTATTGTCATCTAGGCCCTACCCGCCTACTCTGTATTGCTTTTTAGAAATTGCTGGAATCACATAATTCTGAGCATCAGAATCGAATACATTAGCCTCTTACGAATAGATCTAAGATGATAAAACCAAAGAATCATTCAGCTACAATTGTATATATAGGAGTTTTATAGACTTCTTAAAACTCTACACTCTGCTCCTATAAATTCGCATAGTTCGAACTATTGTTCTTCTAGCATCATAAAATTCTTTGACAACCCTGACCAGTGGGGTAAGGGTTTGTACCCGCTGTTTGTGAAGAGGGATGATGAAATGAAAACTTGAATTTTTATCACAAGTGAATGGGATTATTGGTTCGTCTCCCTTCTAAAGATATATTTATCATATGGGGATTTCTTTCTGGTGCCCTCAAGTCCCAATCCTAAACGAATGGGGATTATTTTTTGAAGGACATCTCAGATCCCTAGCAGAATCCCCCGTCAGTGAAGATCTACTATACTTGGGGTATTAGGGAAGGGCAGGGAGGGGATGTTTTTCCAATTTCAATCCAATCTCGAAGTTGAAGTATAAGAAATAATATTTTCTTAGTTTTAAAACTGTGATTGTAAAGGGGATACTATTTCACTGTGATAATTTAAAATATAAGTTGTTGAGCATTGTTGCGTCATAAAATGGGAATATATATAGGTCTATACAATTTTGGAGTATCATTGATTTGGAATTTTTGAAGTCGAAATTCGATGGCAGAACTTCACAATCTTTATTGTTTCTATTCGAAAATTCTACTATAAAACATTAATTTCACATGAATGCTGTAAAGGTTACACGTCCCGAGACACCTGCAAAGAAGAACAAATTAATTATATTTGAAGATTAATGATAGTCGAGAACTAATGATTGTATAAAACATAAAACTTCGCTAAAATGAACCAAAATTAATCAACCCGAATTTCCCACCCCTGATGCCCTATTTTGGTATGATTCATACCTTCCCCAATGTATTGAATATTGCCATCAAGTCCTTACTTATACACTAGTGGGATTTGCAACCATTCAGGGGGATTACTTGTTCAGCATCAGTACTACTACAGAATGCAAGAGACTTATTCTCTACGGCTAATTAAAAGTAGAAGACAACTGTAAGTGAAGATTTCTGTATTAACGGTCATTATGCCAATTAATGAATTGGAGCAGGAACGGGAGATAAAGAGGGGTGGACAAGAGAAAAAAATGAGGGTCGTTGACTTTTTTTTTATTTCTGAGTTTATTCGTATTTTGATTTTGCAGTTGAGTACAGGGTGTTAGTTTTATATATATATTTAAATGAAAGTACTGGAGTGGATATTTGTAACAATATAGTGATGTTTACACTGAACTTTCGCACCAGATTTCTGTTTTTGCTCAGCTCAAAACTGTTCTGGCTAAGTTTAATAGTTTCATTTGATTATTATTTTATGTTAAATTTAGAAGCCTTGGTGCTTTTTTGTCAATACAGTTTGATATGGATAAACAATAAATTATTTTTAGAAAGAAGTCCTCCCGGTAACCTTCAAATCGATAAACTCTTTCGAAAATCTAAGTGACGATAACCTTTTAGTGTAAAAGTCAAAATTGTTGACGATACAATCACGGTGAATAGTTTATTTCTGAAACATAAAATCATGATTCATGAAGGAGTGAATGTCCTAAAGACAATTTAAGAAAAAAATGAAAATGCAAAGCAAACCACTGCAATGTTCGAGCTCTTCAATCTCTTCCATTAAAAAAAAAGTTAGCTTTAATTTCATGGCTAAGTTCATACAAATCTTATAGACTTTTTCAACTTTCCCACATACAAAATTCATTTGTAGATTGATTGGATGCTTCTCTCATTTTCCTCCTACTTTATGTAGCTACATGATTGCTGACTAAGGAAAACGTATGTTTCCAGTAATGCTGAGTTACAGAGACTTTTCTTAAAGTGTACATTTTATGTCTGCTTTGAGTTTGAAAAGCAAAGGGGGGGGGGGGGACAAAAAGCATGTCTTTTATGTTTGTAAGTTTGTTTATAACTGTGTTGTCGTGTTAACGAAGGAACTCAGTTGACAGCTATCCGGTGATGAGCAGGAACGGAATTTGATGATTTTTTTTTTTATGAAACGAAGACAAGTTTTGATAATGACGGTGAATAATGTGGTAGTATAAATGAGTAGATGAGCTAGTTAGCGTTGCGACAATTAATTACGTTTTTGAGATGGAGAGGAGCATAATTTCTTTCGAATGAGTTTGAACATTGTTCATTAATAGCTGGTTATTTCGATAATGAAACGTCAACTTTCAGTTTTTTTAAATAGAGAGCAATGTGCGTTGTATAACTTTATGATTTTAAAAGTTATAACTCCTTTTACCTTTTTTTAAAAATAATGAAGAAGCAGAAAATAGAAATAAACCGAGATTTGGAGATTACCATAAAATCATCTTTACTGTATCTTTTTTAAAAACATGTGGTATGAAATTATTTTTAGTTTGCTGGTTGCTGCTTATCAGAGGATATCGTATCTTACTACTGCGACCCTTGCCTACTTTATAAAAACATAATTTCATATCTCAGGAAATCTCATAACAGAATGTTGTGTAATGTTAAAAAGAGCATGAAAACAAGCATAAAATTTATGTGGATAGTTTATGTTATGGTTGTGATTTAGAAATCAAAACCAAGAAAATTATTTTTCGACGATTTAAGAAAAAGTAGAGGGAAAAATGTTTTTATACAAGATAATTATAAGTTTCTTGTTTCTATTATATTTACTGTATTCAAGATAACCATAGGTCCCCCCAAAATAATTTTAAATCATTCCCAAATAATAAAATACTTCCATGATACGTTGATACCTCCAAACCACAATCGAGCTGCAATTTGACAATCTCTAATAACCAGCTGGGTGTGGCAGCAACCGAATATAGAGGAAGCACCATCATGCAGGAACATGATACAGTATTGCATACATCATCATTATTATTGACATCACACGATATTTTTTGGCACCTTTCCCAATTTTTCGAATTGTGTCCACCACTACGAGAACGAACAATCCTCACGCAAAAAAACGAGTCAACCGTATAAACGGGCGCCTGTAAGCTTATGCAAATGAAGCTGGTGGGACTGTCCTGCAAAAGTCATGACAGCCTTGGCAGTTGACATTGTATTGTTAGTGATTTAGAAATAAGAGTGAAAAAGGGGAGGGGGGGGGGGGGATTTTCCCAAG
>JAQIWE010000395.1:0-22841 GCA_034698565.1 Campodea plusiochaeta | reverse complement strand
ATAGAATTCACATTCAAATCTGAAAAATAAGCAGAAAATAAAATAACTAATAACTAAGTACTATAAAGTTTCATTATAATCATGCCAAGATTGCCAATAATTTAATATGATTCATAAAAGAAATTTTATTCTGATTCTCCAAAGCGATATTTTTGCAGATTGAAATTGAAAACTAGTAACTTTCTACTGAATAAAGTAGATACCCTATTGCTGATACAAAATAGGAAAGGAGAAACTACATTGGTTGGTCTAAGTCACTCATTTTGAAATTCTAAACATGTAAACATAAAATTCCTTTGCTATATGTTATATGTTTGTTCATGTTCTTTGAAAGGTTAAAATATGTTTGAAACATTACTTGCCAATTAATCAACATTGAAAGAGAACATTCACTTACAATTTGTTTGTAAGTTCTGACACAGTTTTTAATTTAGGATGCAAGAAACTCAAATTAGATTCACCCTTTAAAAAGGATATTGAAGGTTCATTATACTCTTTATTTTGGAACTCTTGTTAAACTGTGTCATTATAAATATTACCATTTCTTTAGCATGGGTGCAATAAGCATGACAGAGATTATCAATAGCTTAGTTATTGAAACAACTCAGTTTATTATTGTGAAATAAAATCTGCCTTAGAGTTCTTTTTATAATTTATTTCTACCGACCCAGGTTTCCAATGTAACAAAATTCATCATCAGGGTCATATGAAAAAATGTTGAAATTCAACTGTTATGATTAAAAACAAAACTACCGGTATATCTTAAAAGAATATGTTAGTGATAAAGTTTTGTTTCATAACAGTTGAATTTCAACATTTTTTCATATGACCCTGATGATGAATTTTGTTAAATTCGAAAACCGGGTTGGTAGAAATAAATTATGAAAAGAACTCTAAGGCAGATTTCATTTCACAATTCAGTTCTTTTAGCATGCCTATTTATCTCAGTTTATTATGTTAATTCTTAAAATTTCCCATTTCTACCATATCATAAAATATTATTTCCATCACCTACCACTCTGATACATGAAAGCTGAATGCACCTCTCCGGTATTACTCATATAATCAACAAATCCTTTAATAAACTCATCATTCGAAACTGTCTCAGTATCACAAAACACTGCTAGATGTCTCCTGGCTCTTGTTACAGCTACATTCAATCTCCGTTGATCCTTGAGAAATCCTACTTCACCATTGGTGTTTGAACGGACCAATGAGAGAATCACTGCTTCCTTCTCACGACCTTGAAAACCATCAACAGAACGGATTTCTAATGTTGGGTAGGTTTCATGTAAGAGTTGACGAAGGAAGTCAACCTAGAAGGATACAAGATCAGAATGGTAAAATCATTTTTGTACATAGTCATACAAGAAAAATGAGAGATTCAAATTCTTGAAGGTATATTTGGTCAAATAGTGGAAGTGTGGAACTCAATTAATTTTCATAAACTACCTTACTCATATTTCAAGACAAGAATTAGAAACCTTTTCTTTCACTGATACACTTATTTACACACTAAATTAAAAAGCTAATCCTGAAAAGGTAAAAATAATTGATGACTGATAACTATCAGTTGACTATCATAAAGCTGTAATAATAACTGCAAGAAAAATGTCATATTTTCAACAAGAGTTCTTGATTAATTCAGATCTATTTTAGCAGTGCAAATCATGTGTATCCATAAAAAACTCACTTGAAGATATATATATCTAAATTGGTCATAAATTTTACATTGTTAGTCTGCATAATCTTCAGATTTTGATTTTGAAAAATGAGCCATCATTTTTACACACCTTAAAGGGACTGGACAGCCAATTTTCTACTTTTTGAGTTCTGTTAATAGTATTATCTACTGAATTTTTTGAGGAGTTTAAAAAAAAGAAGGAACAAAATCGCCATCGGTTCACCCATTTTGGAGATACGTCCACCTGAAGTTCACAAATAACACATGGAGTTCTCTATCTCAAAATCTTTCTGAGCTTATAACTTGTGAACTCTAAGTCGAAATTTCGTTATTCTTTTTTTTTAAGTCATAAAATAAATAAATTTATTTAATAAAAACTATGTGGTTGTTACAAAGCTATTTGATGCGGAGATCCAAAAATTCACTTCACAGGTAACTCCTCTGATGATGTTTTTTACAAATCGCCATATCTCATGAACGAAAAATAGTTAGACGATAATTTTTATACCAAAAATAATAGAAAAATAAGCTTATGTACTTAATATTAGTATAATAAAATTGAAGGAAATCTATTTCGTTGTCCAGTCCCTTTAACCTAAATTTTCTACTGTTTCTAATTATACTAACCTGCATATTATAAGGTGTAATAACAGCTATATCCTGTGGTTGTACTCCTGCAGTGATTAATCTTTTGACATGACCAGCAACTAATTCTGCTTCACCTAAGTTACCTTTTGATAAGTTATCTTCAACATCAGATACTTCATTCAAACCACAACCACCAGTATCTACCAGTAACAGTGGGAGTGCTACAAAGAAGAAAGAAATAGGAAAGAATCAATTATGATATTATGAAAAATCTGCTTAGAACTATTGAGATTTAATTATGCTTTATGACAACCATCCTAGGGGTGAACCACTCATGGACATCTGTGTACAATTTTTTTAACACTACCAGTATGAACACCAGTAAGCACCAAAATCGCTGTGAAGTGTTTCATCCCTCGCTCGCAACTGCCTATGTTTGTAGTTGTAATAAAGGGGTTTTGAAACTAAACACTTTTCTTCAAAAAATTCAATATATTTCAGTACCTACATGATATCGTCGTCATCAGGCTGAATAAATTTACAGAAGTTGAAATATATTTCATTTTTTTAAGACAAGTGTTTGGTTTCAAAACCCCTTTATTACAACTATAGAATGACTGAACAAGAAGTTTCCATCAATACACATATAATAGTGTATTTCTTAAAAAAATAGAACCTCTCTTCTACCCTTGTTATTTTGACGCGCCCACAAACCATATTGTTTAATACCACTTGCTGTGAATCTATTCAAGAATGAACAGAACCCATAGCTTTAACAATAAGGTATATTAACAAAAATGTCTTATTTTTTTCAACGTGAAATGCAGTATATATTTATGTTTAAAATGAATATTAGCTATTAGAACGAAAATCTTTCAGAAGTGAATGAAAAATTTTGATAAATTTGATAAAGTGGAGAAGTTTGCTTCGAAATTTGTAAATTTAGTAGCTAGGGTTTAGTATACAAATAATACAATAAATCAAAAACTTCCCAAACAATACAGGATCGATTATTGTGTCAGCATAGCCATCAGTATGATTCCATAAAGCAGTTGGGAATTGAGAAAACAGTGTTTCTGTCAAGACTTTTTTGATCTTGATCTTGTACAAGACCAAAGACCAATAATGGCTTGTAGAAGACTTTTGGGTCTTAAAAGAAATAATGGTATAATAGAGGGTGTATAAAATGGATTAATTTAATATAAAGGGAGTAATGGAAAGCAAAATACTGTGCATTAAAAATTTCGGAGAATTCCATAGACAAGACTACCCAAGACTCTTGTACAAGACCAAGATCAAGACTGGCACACCCAAGACCAAGATTTGGTCAGTCTTGATCTTGGTTCCAGAAACATTAGGAGAAAACTTTGAGAAATTTCATTAAATTACAAAAAAAACTTTTTTTTGCAGGCACTAAAAATTACTTTTCAAAATTAAACAACTACCACAGTACCATTATAGTTTACATTAATTTGTACAAACTACTTTGTATTGATTTAAATTTTTAAAGGTTTTGAACAAACTTAGTAAAGAAAGAAAAAATCATAATTTATGCAATAATTCTTTTTTTTTTTAAAACGTCACGCCCTTTTTTTTTGTTTTGAAGTTTTGCTTTTTTGACCTACAATATCAAAATAAATACGTTTCAGACATACAACTTTAATAATTGAATTTAAAATGCTGTAGGACTAGGAGGACTTTACAAAATTCAGCGTTTGCAAGAAAAATAACTCGACATATTTTGTTAGCTTATTTTTTCAATTCTCGTTCCAATTAAAATATTGAATTTATATATAATAATTTGTTTTCATGTTTTACTCCATTTTTTTGTGGTCATCTTATAAATACAATCACTTATTTATAAATAAAAATTCCAATAAGTATAATATTACAACAATGCAGCACTCTGTATCGTTACCGCTTACGAAAAAAAAAAATGCTTTGAGCGAAGGCACTTGAGGATGACGTTTTTATATTAGGCCTACAGCCCTACATTAGCTTGAAGATCGCAATCTTGGCGTATATTAAAATAAATAAAAATGTTTTACACGAGTGTAGTCACGTGAATTTAAAGACACGTGTTCATTCCATCACTCACTTCACTTTTGAATGAATAAGGACCAATTGAAAATGAATGGGACCAGAAAGCCTTCCTTTCAGTAAAACATCACGAGACTCGCAAGTAATTTCATTATGTAACCATCCTATATGTTGCTGCTGGTCAACGAACAATCATTCATATTTCAGTTACAATTCTGGGTCTTATAGGTTATAGAAATATAATGTACAATGTCAAGACAGCTTTCTTATTTTTTTTAAAGTAGCGGGGACATAAGTGCATGCAACACGATGCTGTCAAAACTAATGAAGAGATGTTTCATAATGTAAATGCTGCTTTTTTAAATCTCGTTCTAGAACTTTTTATTATCTTGCTGACGAATATATTGATATCAGTTTTGTTACGCTAAATCAGTCACCTGTGGCTGTAAATCTATGTTTACAAAGTTCTGCAGATTTACTTATGACCTCATGAATAATCCACGATACATTTCCTTTCTATATAATTTTACAGATCTTTCAGTCGATTTTTTTATATGATACTAGTTATTATATTGTGACGAAATATATAAATCCATAAGTGTACACGAAGACCAACGAAAACTTATTGCTGATATACAGTATCAGATACAAATTAATTTAATATCACTCATCTAGAAAATAATTAAACAACACAGCAGTCTCCTCTTACATTAGATTATAGAAATGAACTTGTAACTAATATAATATAATAACTTTCGCGAGATTGATGTATTACGCACTTGCACTTTCTTTTACTTTTACTTAGAAGAATCATCATATGAAGCGGATATTGCTGTATCATTCTGTTCATTATAATTATATTTGTTTCTAATACCAGCAGTATAGTGTCATAGTCTATCACAGCAAATAAATTTATTATTTATATTCAAGGGAAAATTGAATCATATTAAAACAGTAAATTTTCTCCAAGCATTTCAACATATTTTAATCAATATTAACTTTTAACAAATCCGCTTTGACTTCCTGATATTTTGAATAATCTAACCCGAAATGAAATTTCACACACTTGCAGACTTGCTAATCATTTATTATTATTTTCATGTTCTCAGAAGAACAACTAACTCAAAACTTTAATTTCAAATGTTTTTAACTCTCGACAATATTTCAATGTACAGTACTTGTAACTAAAAAGTTCCTTCGGTTCCTAGTACTGTAGCTCTTTCATTCAAAGAAATGTGATCACAAAAGATAAAATAAGAGTTTCTATCTTTCGAATTTACACAACTACTGTATATATCACTGTTCACCGTTATTATAGATTTTCCCATAAAATAAAATACTTAATAGTTCATTAACTTCTGATCATATGCCTTTCTTTATAGTTTCACTCATATAGCGAATATATTTCACAAAAGTAGGTTTCTGACTGAGTAATTGTTGATGGTCATAAGTGGTTCATTACCAACACTTGAAGGTGAAGGCCAGGAAGAAATTGTAATAGTTCAAAACAATGCTTACAGTCAGGGCCGGCTTGCATGGATAAAAGTAATTCATGATTGTGAATAAAGATGAGTTAATATTTTTATTGCAACTGTTTATTATTACTATAAAATGAATATATTTTAAAAGAATGGTCGATGTGCATACTCTTTCGTTTGCAGAGTTTCAGTTGTTTATACTTCAGAAACTGATTATTAAAATATACTCGTAGACAAAGTGTGCGCATTAAACCATAATTATTCAATTTCAATTAATAACTTGACAACCAATTTTTTTAATTACGCAAGGTAGGCAGTAGGTCTACAATGAGAATAATTGAATTTCTGAAACGAATGCCCGAAATTCCAAAATTAATATGAAAATGCTTACAATATCAAGGAAATAAATTTCATATAATTACACATTTTTTGCTCCAATGATGTAACACGGTAAAAGTCTTGTCTCACTACATTTTCGGATATAATAATTTAATCTAGACAGGGCGTTATTTCAAGTTTTGGCAAGGGGGGTCAAATTGAAAGGGAATGAAAATGACAAGCCTGCGAAATTTTTACGTTTTGCATGTGCTAAATCACCGATTTTAGGCTATTTTTGCATTTCACAAGTACAAAATCTCCGATTTTACACATTTACATTTTTCATTAAAAATTGCTATATTTTGTAAGTTTTTTGCCTGTTTAGCGGAAATTTAGCTATATTTTAAAAGACTTCACTTTCTTTCTTAATTTTTTTCCCTTCTTCTTTTTTTTTTTTTAAATTTATTCTCGAAAGTCAAACCTCAGACTGCATCCCCCCCCCCCCTTAAATGACGCCTCTGATTCTACGCAATCATATTATAATCTGTGATGCCTAACCCCAACTGATTAGTGCGGCACTGAATACACAAACATAGAAGCGTGTGATGTGAATGAGAAGACAATACAGGTGTAAAATAAGAAAGAGTAATATTAAAACATAATGAAAGGGAAGTGAAAACATCTTTAAAATAAAGATGATGCTTTTATTGTATGAACATCCCGTTCCTTATCGCCTTCAAAGTTGCAACAATCAGGTAGTTTGTTTTGTTTACCGGGTATGTTACAATATTGTTGTGCCACAAAAGTTGTTTTTCTACAATTCATTTTTACTACAAATGTGTTATGATGTAATAACTTCTTTCATCTTGATATTGGTTTTATTAACAAAAAGTGTTTATCAGATAAGAATACGCCAGTTTTACGAAATTTGATTGTTATTATTGTCATGCTTCGATGAAATTTTAATTATACCTTTCTTTCACTAACTGACACATTGTCCCACTAATATCTGACATTATTTTATTAGTAACACATTATATTAATTATTATATTCCTCAATACTACGTTATACGTTCTCATTGCTGATATTTTAGAAATATTCTATAGAAGTTCCTACAATGATCAACTGGAAAAGTACGTTTTTATACCAGCAGTCTTCAGTGCAGATGTTACTGCATGAATTTTCTCCATTAAAATCACAATATTCTTAGACACCTACTATATAAAAAATTTTAATTTTTCTTCAATACAACCATTCACTTAAAAAGTTTTTTTTAAAGGTATTATTATATGAAATAGAAGCTATATCATACTAGAAGTAGCCTACAGTACGAATTTTCTACAATTTTTAGTACTAAATTATCAAGTTATGCTGATGTTAAAAAAAGAGGAGAAAGGAAAAGCAATTTAAAAAAGACTTTTTAGATTACTTTTCAACAAGTTTTAGTTCTACCAATGAATTTTTACTGGACTTGATCGCGAAGACACTTTTAAGCGAAAATATTCCAAGTTTCAAACGCGAACATTTTCAAAAAAAATAGTAGGTTTATAGGCCTATATAACAAGCTTTACACTTTTTTTAATTTATATAAATTCCAGCACAATTTGAAAATTCGATCCGAATTTTAGTACGGTCAAAACGTATCGTGACTTCACTTTTTTATTATTATTATTTATATAATCCCGTGGAAGCAACTGACATATTCGTAAGATTCTGTATATTGAGCAGCAAAGAGCAGCAGTATATGCATTTGCAAGATTTTCCGATGAACTGAAAGCAGAACCTGATGTTTTATGTGTTAGCTGATGTTATATTGATGAGTTGTCATCGAACCCTAGAATTTGACTTGTCATTCATTCCTTGCCACACCTTTCCTTATATTATTAAAGAGAGTGAAAAGCTTGTTGCTGTGGAATTCTATACAGCTGGATGTTTTGAAAGGAAAGAGAAGGTAAAAGAAATAGTAATGCAGATAATAGGATGCAGAAACCGAGGGTCCAGCAATTCATTAGAAATAAATAAACATTATTACGAAAAGAAACATAATTTTTTTTGAAAAGTTTCTGTTATGAATGCGGTATTTCATAGAACAAAAATAGAAATAATTTATATATTATGCAGCATCTGTAAAACCAGTTTTATAGATCCCCGTGCAACTTCTCCCCGATCCACTTTTCTTTGTAAATCCACGTTACAGGGAACTGCAGAATTATAATACAATATTTATTTTATCCTTGAATATTTATGAAGTATTTTTTTCGACGTCAGTATATTAGACTACAGACGAAGGCTTTATTTCCTTGACATTAAAATATTTGATACCAATTTTCCTCATTAGGGTCTATATAGGGGAAAAGAAATGGTGATTTTTACAATGTAGTTTTTACTGACTTGGAACTGACATATATTTTCTCTTTTATGGTCTTTCGAGGTTCATGTTTCCTAATACCATATTTATTTCCAATTTTTTTTAATCGTATCCATGATCAGCTGTATTTCCTTACTTATTATTCGCTATTGCAAAGCACAAACTCAAAACCTGCATTAATGATATATGAATAGACTCAAACCTCTCGTCCGAACTTCGAGTTTATATCTCACTGCCAAGAAAACATTAGGCCTACAACTGATCCTCTCTCTTTTTTCCTCTTTTTTCATTTCACATAGAGAATATACTATATGTATAGTACAGCCTATATGTCGATAATAATAAATTGTATCGGGTCTCTTTCCTGAGCAAACAGATTCCGCATCGATTGAAGTGCATGTGCCAAAGCACCCCCAAAACACATCAATCTGCTATAGATCAACCTATATAGTATATAGGCCTACTATCACAATTCATAGAAAAATGATGTTTTCAATACAGACTATATTAACTTCTATATTTATAAGCATGAAATGCATTCTATAGGTTACTAAAATATAAGACAAATAAATTAGAGCTAAGTGCACTAATGGCACTAATGAAAGTTGGTACTTACTTTTTTTTTCAATTGCAGTTCTTTCTTAGAGTGCTAAAGTTGAAGATAACACAATTAATGAACATACAAAAAATATTTACATTCATGTTCTCCTAAGTTTCTTTTGTATTTGTATAAAATGATTCAAATAAATTTGTCAATCTTGTCATCTCTGTTATCCGAAAGTTCCAATAGGTCAATTCGTAGTTGATCAGCTGAATTATTATTTCGTCAATATTTATCAATTTTTAAAGCAATTGGCGATTCAATTAATAAAAGCAATTTGTAACTCTGCTAAATTTTAATTAACAAATTTATAAGTAGAATATTTGTTATCCGATATCCGTTCTATTGTAATTATATTTAAATACAATAAGGTAGTAGAAAGGAAGTTTGATAGTCCTAGATTTGGAATATAAAAATGTAGAATATATTGCAGGAAAGAGGAACTTCGGTAATTTAAACTTGCCAGCTTAGACTGTTAGAATAGTAATAACTTGTAAACGCAGTAGAATTACCAAAATGTATTTATAATCTAACAGAGAAAATAACAAAGAATAAAATATATGCTTACAAGCTAATAATCACAGCAATTAACGATATCATTGCCTTCAGCAGTTCCTTTAAAACAGCCTTACAGATAAACCTTGAGGGAAAAAATAAATTCTTATGTGTAATTCTTCTAATATGCTGCAAGAGTGTAATCAGGAGTGATTATCTCATCCATTAATTAAATGGAAAGATCCAACAATTTTCTCCAGGCGGTTTCCTACGTTCTCAATACAGATTCCTTACTTAGTTCGTCATTTAATTAATTATAATGAAGCGTAATGAAGTATTTACCAATAAATATTAATAAGTATTTCCGTGGTATCAAAATGAGCTGTGAACAACTATATTATAAATACAGATGCGGAAGCAATTTTAATTCGTTGCTCTTCACTTCGCCAAATGAGTGAAAGTTTAATGTCATTATAAATAAACAAAAATGTTGAAAATAACAACCTTTATCAATCTTGAAAAAGTATTTTGTAATCAAATGCACAAAGCGTTTAAAAGATGATCAGAATCGTCTGAAGTACACTTTTAGATACATAATAACACTGCGCAGTCCATCATGGGTTTGAGTTCCAAACAAAGAGCTTTATACTGGAGAATCACAGCTCATTTATTTTTAAAAAGGTGTGAGATGACATAAAAGGTGGTGGATGTTCTCTTTCGAAATTTTATCCAATTTTTCACTGGTTTAAAATAGTATGCTGGTTTGCAGAAAAACAGCTTCTTAGAAGTAAATATTTTTTCCTCCTTATTCCTGAAAGTATAGCTTCACTAGTGAGATGTCACAGAGAGTATTCATTTAAACGTAACACAACTTATAGGATTAGCCTATTTTATATTATTCCGATATAATTAATATAATTTGTTAAATATGAATACCCATGGAACATTTTTCACTATGACGAATGTGGAAACATCTACACTGGAAAGATCTAAATTTGGATATTCTCAAATAAATCATTATAAAATGTACAATGTAACAGCTAATCCTATAAAAGACATCTCTAGTAGATGAATCTAAACATATTCAAAGATTAATCGAAGCATACCTTTTACAGGATTGTCTTCGATTGACAACTAGGGTAACAATAATTATATCAATGGTAATCTGAAAAAATACGAAAGGTGTTACAACAACAAAAATACTTTACAATTATTTTATATTAGATTCTATAGTAAATCTGGAGTTCTTGATTAATTAGGGGGCATATAAGAAATATGATTTAAAGTAGGACTTCATATACATAATACTGCAATACATTTTTATTTCACTATAAATTATTTCTATATATTTCTTGTTGCATGCGAAACTATTTTTCATCAATCATCGTCAAAATTAATACACCACTGATATGAACCTTCAATTTATGAAATATTAAACGATACATATCCCAACTTCTCACGGAATAATATTTCACATGACTTTGATTCTGCGCACTTGACTTTCCCAACAATAACCTTTGATTGTTGCAATTTATCCATTACTTCCATTACCGTTAGAGAATTTTATATTAAAGTGTTTTATAATTAGCAAGGTTAATTATTAGGTTTTTTTTATTGCAGATTGTATTGAAAAAAAAAAAACAGTACAATATACTCCAAAAACAATCAAACAATATTTATAGTTCCATTCTTCCATAACACCTGACTATAGTTATAAATAAATGTTGTTTCAATTAAATTTATAAATTAGTCATATTCAGGTAACTTATGTGAAAGTAGGGAAACTTAATTTGTTATTAAAAATACTGAATCCACCGGTATTATTAATAACCAGCATAATTATATATGAAATTATTACGCAGTGAAACTCAAGTTTTACGTCAAGCCAATTGAGCTTATTTGAGGTTTTCGTGAACAGATTTTTTTTTTTTTTTAATATAGAGAATTTGAGGTCTTAATGGAAATTAAAGATTTAACCACATTTTATAACTTATTTCAAAGTTTCATTCTTCAGAATATTAAATCAAGAAAACACGAAGAGAGTTTTAGTGTGAAAGTTTCTAATACTCAGAGGATTGTAATGACAAAACTTTGTAATTTGTCGATGACAATAAAGAAGAATTTGAATTTGAAACTACCACAATGACTAAAATCAATTCAATATTAAAATATTATGTTGAGAAAAGGTATGAATTAATTTTTATTAATAAATAATCTACATTATAAAGTAATACTGACAATGGAAGAATGGATAATTCAAATGGCTTGTGATATTTTCAAAGCTTCTGAAGTATTTTAATTTCATAATTAAAGTAAAAGCAATTAAAATTATTCCATAAGTACGTATATTACAGTGGGATTATATTTCAGTAACAACATATGAATTCTGTTCTCGTATACATTTCTTGGATTGGTGAAGAAACATCTCTTGCTGGTATCAACACTATCAAGGGTGCTAAACGATCTGACAGAACTTTGGATCCTCAGTGTAATAATAACCTTCGATTTTTGAATTTAGATATACCTGCCCTAAGAATTTGATAGTCTAAAATAACCCACACATTAGTTCAATACTGAATTCTTTAAAACTCTCCTGGATTGTTCCATCAAACTGAATAAAAATGAAATAGAAAAATGTAGAGCGAGGATTACATCGTAACATCATCAAAAAATTTCAAAGAGATAATCGAATCATGTAAGCCTTCAACAAATTTATGCCAACTCCGGAATGTAATATAACATAAAAACTGCATAACAAAACTACTTTCACTCTTTTATACCTCCTTCCCCCCCCCCCATCTCTCCAGTGTTCCTGTATCAATCTCTATATATCCCCTCTTTAATATACAAAAACCAACCAAAAAACACAATCACGACATAATACGAAAACATCAGAGAAAAAAAGTGAAACCTGTCTTTATAATAACAAGCTTCATCCTTTCCTAAAGAGCCTAAATTAACATATTCTAAGAATACAGCCCCCCTAGTTGTTTTTATATTCTACGATATATAAAGAGAAAGTATATACAAGAAGAACACTATGAAGTAAAAGGGGGGGAGTTCGGGGAGTAAATGAGAGAAACACCACTCAGCTGCAGTTGCTCATAGCTAGGCGCGAGGATTAGAATCATGCTCATTTACTAGTTCAGTTTTACTCATTTAGTGACATTACTGTTCTCCAGTTAACATTTTTAAAGGTAATATTTTACTTTTATTCCTTCAGTTGCATGTTTTCGAAAGATTGGTTTCACTTTTTTATTATTTGCCTCAGGGTTTTATTGTCATTTTTCATGCATTGAACAAGGTAATATTCAAAAGAAGTGATAAAAAGTGTGTTTAATATAAAAAGTGATTTGATGTTACATGATTATTGAATAATTACTAGATGGATTAAGTGGATTTTTTTTTTTTGTAACATGATAATTATCAGGAGGCTCTACTCTATAATTTGATTCATCCAGTGACATACAAAGAGTTGTTTTCCTATTTCTAAAGTTTTGAAAAGTATTAAAGCATTATTTAAATATGAATTTTATTAATTGATAGTTAAATTTTATCTAACATGACATTCAAGTTGAATTCTCGAATGAAAAAGATGTCATAAATTCAATTTTGAATAAAATTATATTTCCAAGTATCGTACTTCAGGTTAGTCCGCTTTTTTATAATAATTATTAACTAATTTTTATAACAAATTTTACAAAACTTTACAATCTCGTTGACATCAATCTAGACCTATAAGTTATTTTAACTAATTAACTTCTCAACAATAAAAAAATTGAGGAGCGAAATATTCGAACGTGTACCAATATGAGTTAGTAATATTAATAAAATGTTAGATTTACTTTTTATGTAAAGATCACAGAGACGAAAATAAATTATTGAGGGATACTCCCGGGGTACCTGTACTATATCTACCTATGATTTATTATATATGTAATCATCGAATATGCCGGCATTAGTGTAGACACTTCGATCTTTATTTTTTCTCAGTTAATTTTTCTTTTTTAGTTGGGACAAAAAAACAGGACACAATTTGAATACTTATAATAAAGTTCTAAGGTTTTGTAAAAAGAATAATGTGTATCATGATATATTTCCTTGTCAACTCTAATATTAAGAATATGTTTGATATTTTCAAATCTTAGGCAGCCGACTATATAATCATTTTCTTATGCATATTAATATTATTTTGTTTTATGAGACTTGGTGGTTTTGCGTAGTTATTCATTGAAATAGGAGCTATAAGAGCTATTTAAGAACTAAATAATATGCAAAGTCGGCTCCAAACATTTCTTTGTAATGTCAAAATTGTACAAAGGAACGTTTGGAACCAATTTTGTCTATGATTTAGTGGTTTTAAAAATAGCTCTAATAACTCCATGTATATAAGTGACATTATTATTATTATTATTATTATCCTAAAATAATTTTAAAACATACTAACAAAACGATCTTCTATTAAAAATGACGAATTCGAAGATTCTTTGCCAAAATTATCAGCTGAAACTTTTATTCATATACCATCCGAAGAAAATTTTCCTTGTATGTAATGTGCATCAAGTGAGAGACAGATAGTTTATTACATGTAACTTTCTAATACAACACGAAGCAATAAGCTTTACAATAACCTCATTATTGTTATATCACACAAATGATAACAAACTCACAACTTTTACAATAATAATGCATCACTCACATTACTTTAATCTAAGGAGGAATAAACTAATTGAAGGCTCAATATTACCAAGAGGAGACTAACTTGAGCGATGTCATTATACTTTAATATTGTCACAGTGTAAGACAGCAATGACTTTATTATAAGGAGAGGGAGTAAGGAGATATTTAAATATTTTGAAAATTTCTGTTGGAGTAAAAAAATTATAAATTTGGGAACAGTTGCTCCATTATACAAAAGATTACGATTTTAATCAATAATTGTTTAAAATATGAATTACCTTCTGAAAAAATCACAAATTAGAGAATATACAATTTGTTTGTTTCGATTTAATTAAACAGAAAAATAAATCAGGTTATAGTCAAACTCTATCGCATTTGACATAAAAGTTTTGTACGATTTAATGAAATTATTATAAATTTGGAATTCTATTAAAGTCAAACTTAAAAAAATGAAGAACCAATGCCAATCTCTTGTGGAATTCGAACAAACGTCCCTGTGCTTTTATAGGCTCAAACGTTTTAATTACTTTACAACATGAAAAAGTAAAATAATGCATATTGGAAAATTCTTTCTCCACAATCTCCAAATTGTTTTAAAATAAAATATCATTTCGCAAATTGTTGTTTTCGTTGTAGCTTTAGCATATGTGGTTTGGAGAATTTTTATAAATTATTTTAAATTTTCTTCTTAACTTACAAATGATTAGTCAGAATAAATATGGATCTATAATCTAGAAATTGGTGATTCGTAATAACCATGAGAGAATAAGACTAATCAGCAGTTAAATCGATAAATTGTACTTGCTTTTCAAGATAACTTGTGGTGACCTTTATGCTTCCATAAAGCCAAGACAGAATCAGTTCACGTTTTTAATACTAATGTAATAAACTGATAATAATAATATTTAAATTTTAAATAGGCATAAGTTATAAGAGAATGACATACTATTGCAAAATTACATCTTACATTAATAAAATAATATAACAAAACTAAAAATGTAACGTATGACTGAGTTACCGACTGTCATGAAATTAATATTTCAAAATTTTATTACATTAAAATATTGCACTTTTTATAAAACCACAGTCAGAGTTCAGTAGCATTGTAGCTATATTACCGCATTGTAATATCTCTATAATGTAACAGTATTATAAATTCAATTATAAGGTTATCGGTTTGTGCCCATTCAAGCATATTTACTTGTCACAAATGATTGATCAACACATTTGCTATTTTGGGATATTTTAGGAGTTTTAAGGTTAGCAAAGCTCAACGTAGAAAAAAAGTTAGAGCACTATTTCCTGCACAGGATGAGAGAGTTAAAGTGGGTGAAAGGAAATTGAACTGAAATAAACAATATACCTATTTATTACGCTCATGTTTATCAAAGGTTGAAACATGTCAACATTTCCCACGAAGGATAGATACTTCGATGAAATTCAATATCTTTGAAATCGTTATTTTAATAATCGAAGAAGAAAGCTTAAATATTTTATTTTATTATTGGTGAAAGGTGAGATTATCTATGCGGAACCAAACAGAGTTTTAGGTTACCCTGGTAATCGAAAATACGTGATCCATTAGTTCGACTGACAGGCACATAGGGATTTCTAGCAATTTATAGTAACATCTCCTTTTCGTAATTATTTTGCTTTCTATTTTTAAATACATATAAATATAGCACGCTAACCAACGCATGTACATTTGAGAAAATTGTATTTATCTGTGTTTAAAAAATGATGAAATAATAAAACTGAGCATTTTAAGAAACCGAATATAGGCCTACCTCTCAAAATTATATTCTTATTCTATAAAACATGTAAAATTAATTAGTGCTAACAACATTATATTAACGTAATTCTTAAACGTGTGCTTTTAATCAGTCCTAAGGACCCTCGTTTTCCTACACACTATTCACTTTCTTTGTAACTATTGTACTCGATATCCCAGGGACACTCGCCCTGGGGAATAAAATAAGCTGTGCATAGGAAAACGAGTCACTCGATTGAGTCATCGGCACCTTTAACAATAACTGACGATGACACTAGAAACAAAACCAATTTTAATCATATAGTAATAAAATAATTAAACCAATCACCGAAATAGGTCTACAATTTGAATTATCATTATCTTTTTAACTCTCTCCAACCAAGAATCTACCACACTCCGCAATATAACGGCATATTCATTTAAACCATTCCGATTCAATCTACATATTGGTCATTCATTTAATATTTGACTTCCGTTCTTCATTCATTATTCCACCTTGCAACAAAAGCTCATAAAAGTGCATTGTTGAAGGGAAAATGATCATAACGTACAGAGAGACATTCAAACGATACAAAATAATATCAACAGGATAATTTCGGTCTCTCGGTTCGTTTTATTTCTATGAAAAATTTGTAAAAATATTATTTTTATATATATAATTATTATAAATATTTCGAAACAGTGCTCTATTCATAAAGTATAAATATTTAGAATGAAGTTATATAAACATTTTATATCGAGGTCATTATAAATCTGATATCATTCACAATATATAGTTTAGAAAATTGGGTGTTGACTGAATGACACGGTCTACCTGAATACTCCAGGTTATCAATGGAACTGAACTCTGAATTCGTATATCAGATAACCGCTTTTCAGGTTTCTTATGCTGAATCCGATATTGTACTGAATTTTAGATTATTTTAAAATGTACTTAATAGAAATACTCGTCGTACTCATTCATACTATCCCTTCTCGGTATAATATAAATTTTCATATGAAATTACAAGAAATTAATAATTTTATATAGGCCTAATTATAAATGTATCAGTTATAAAATTAGTACCAGTAATTATTGTAAAGAGCTATACAGTATTCTCATATCGAGTTCAAGTCGAATTTTCGATAAATTGATAAATATAGGCCTAGCATTTCAAAAGTACTTTATGCAAAAAAACAAATAAAATCAGTATTTTCACCGATTAAAATTTGTTGAAGTGAAATGCGAATTAGGAAGCAATATTCCAAGCAACTCAATACCAGCAGCCCAGTACAAATTGCGAAACAAATTGGCTTCAATGACATTTTAGACAGTTTATGTTTGTGATAATCATTTTTAAACCACATTTTCATTTCCCAACAAAAAAGCAGATGAGATTGTTGTGACAATTTCGTCTCGTACACTGTTACTCTTCACACGGTTTATTTCACAGCAAGAAGCTACTATGACAACAACATCTCTTGTCACATTAGAAGCAGATTATACCGCTTGTCTACGTGGTATGGTGCAAAAAGAGGAAGTAAATGTTTAGAAATCCCCAGGGTGAAAACTTAATTACTATTTTGTTTTAAAAATAACTACATTGGTATAGGATTTTCCAGTGTTAGTTCATAAAGTGTTACTATGTACAGTTTAATTTATTCCGTACATTTATTACTGAAGTCTAATCATAACGTCGAGTATTAAACTATTAATAGTATCATAAACATAATTATTATAATGAATTATTAATTTAGCTTTCTTAGAAAACATTAACTCCAGAAAACTGGGGGTCTATAATGTATTTATGAAACGGGGATATATTTTTACCCTTCAATTGCCTTTGATCTTATCGAGGGAAACAATTTTAACAACAATTAATACTAATCTAAATCTATAACTCTCTATTACGAATTATTATCCTATATAAAAAAACATTCTTAATTGAATACATACTGAGATCAAGCGAAACAAAGCCAAGATGGTCTTGGATCTTGGTTTCGTACTTTCGTTAAAACAGAGGAATTCTCGATCTTGATAAAATGTGCTCAATCTGTTTCGTTATAAGTCATTTTAGGGATTTTTGCCATCTTCGACTTTTAATGTAATAAACCTATATATAAATTTAGCATTTATGATAATGCTCTTATTTGACTATGTTGAAAATACTTTGAATGATCATAAGTCTGGATTAATAGTGACGCGTATGAAACCAAAGTAGATCCAACCTGACCTGATCTCGTCTTGTTAATTTCAGACAGAAATTTAGGCGAAAAAGGCAGTTAAGAGTCCTATATGTGACATACTGACGTCGTCCACGTCGAGTTTTTATTTAACTCAATTCACATTTAGGCCTACATTTAACACAGTATCTCTAATCTCATGAACACAAACTATCACTCTCTTTTGAACCAGTCTCAGTCTGCAAAACTCTGTTTGTCCTGCGTCTGGGTATTTTTTTTTTCTCACAGGCGTCCATGACCGTGTAACATTTTTTTGTGACTGAAGAAGAACTTAGAACCGCTTCTGTTCCTTCAGCCGTGTTTGTACAATTTGTAGAACGCGTAATGCAGCAGAGATCAATTATCTGGGGTATTGAAACGGCTCGAGCCACAAGCATGCCAATTTCACTTTTCACACCGTACTGTACGATATGCAAGGAATACTAAAATGGGGTATTTATCTTCAGATACTTCTACAAAACGAACTTTCGACTTAGTTAGACATAATTATTAAACTTATTAACTCACAAGTTAATTCCAAACGCCACAGAATGGAAATAGTATTGAAGATAACTCTTATAAAAAATACATTTAGATTGGGGGAAGGGGGGATATCCTTCTGAAACAGCAAATATATCGTTATCCTATTAGAAAAACAATTTTTAATTGTAAACTTTAATTTTGTTATGCATTTTATGAGCTTTAATTCCATAAATCTCTTTGTCTTCCATGTTCATCACCGTAAATTATATATCACTAATCTCAGAGAAAGACAACATAGCATTTTGTATGTAGGCCAACTCTACAAACAAAAATATGTTTATGTTATTTTTAAAAGAGTTCTTAGAAAATGGTAGCCTACTTCGTTCAGAAATCAAAATCATGGAAATAACTGTATTGATTACACGAAAACTAATTGAACTTTTACAGCACATTACATAATTATACTCCAAACCTAAAATACCAGACAAATTGGCATATATATAATACGTTATAATACATTGTCATCAGTAAAATAATGATGTGGTATAAAGAGAAATGGCAAACATATTTTAACAGCGTCACCGAATACAGTATGTATCAACTGTATTATTATTACTTTGAAAAGCAGAATCATTCAATTTTTATGTTCCGTTTGACAGAAAGTCTGTCGGTCATGTCACGATCCCATTAGTTGGAATGTTCACTGACCTTTTGATAAAATATCAATTAAAAGTCTTTGAAATTATCAGAAAATTATCATTTTGATGAACATACACATTTGTAAAAACTATATGACGTATATCATCGTCATTACAAATAACAAAATCAGTTTCCTTCGTAACATATTAATTCGTTGTTTTTATTTATGTAATACACGTAATTACAACATCGCATCAGCAGCACGTACTTTGACGAATTCATCTAATTCTTCCCCTGTGACAAATGAAATTTTAAATTATTACAATTTCGTCACGCAAAAATTATTGTCATGATATTTAAAAATTTGTGAAA
This sequence comes from Campodea plusiochaeta, assembly GCA_034698565.1. Lineage (NCBI taxonomy): Eukaryota > Metazoa > Arthropoda > Diplura > Rhabdura > Campodeidae > Campodea > Campodea plusiochaeta. Next base: position 3,121 of record JAQIWE010000395.1, on the reverse strand, counting down.
ATTAAGGGAGAATTATCCACGAACAATTCTCACTACAATAATTATTTCTAAATAATAAAACACGCGTCTGTAATAATTCTCTTCCTCTATTTCATGTATAATAAGAGTTCTCCCATATCCTGATATCCCGCTGAAATAATTATACATGTCGAGAAACAAACACTTTTATTATAGGTGAAAATGATCAAAAAGTAATTATTCCTTGTTTTTAACAACCACAGAATGACGCAGCTCTACATATACAAATGACATGGATGAAGAGAAAACAACATGTAATTCAGTTCCGCTGTAATTCGAAACAGTGCAAATCATTACTGGTGTACATGAGAATTTGAAATACAGTAGTATGATAAAAAGTTATAGATTTGTTGAACTAATAGGTCAAGACAGTGGTCATATTTTAAAAAGAACAATGATATAATACGGATATTAGTTCGTTTCATCTCTTTCATCGTGTTGGGAACCTCTCTCTCACATGAAAACGGCTTAGTCTATCTATCAGATCAAAAACTACATGCGTTGCTTTTATTAAGAAAAAGCGATAACAAAATTTATCTGAACATTTTATATCATGTTACACTACAGTGTTCAATTTTTTAAACAAAGTACTATTAACTTCACTCAATATATTTTTAACTGTCTTATAATTATGCATCAGGCGTTTTAGGCCTACTAATGCCTTAGAATAATATTACTGATGAGTTGACTTCATTTAGGAAAAAAATTGTCCATCGTCTATTTATTTATTTATTTTTCGTCTCGAACTGTGGGTGTCATAAACAAAATAAACTTGGTTGAATTTAATCATTAACTTTATTAAAACATTTTTGTTCTGGTTCTGAAAATCACTAGATGCAGAATGAGATAGTTTCCATTATATTCCATCCAAACTTTCTTTACTTGATAGCAAAACAAGTAAACGCTGTAGCTTTAATGAAGATTATGCGACCATACCATCGTTTTCATGAAAACATTAAAAAATATAAAACATAAAATTGACACTTATTTACAATCAGAATAAATTGTATTTCGAATTAGTGTTTTATAGTTTCTTTAACCTGTTTCTAACCATTATCTAATTTATATATTTGCTATCCGTTAAATTCAGTTGAACGTCGGTATAATTTTAGAAAGTGAACCGTTTTTGGTATCAGGATAAAATCGCCCTTCGAATAAGTATATACTTCCCTATACCTACCTCTAACCGTTATCGGATTTCTCGACTCGAGATTCGTCAAAATTCGAGCGATCGACTCGAAAATAAAAAAGTGGTATGGCAGCATAATTCTGGGATTTTTTTTATATATACTTCCCTACGCCTATCTCTAGCCGTTTAGGAGCTGTTTCTCGAGACGGACAGACAGACAGACGGACATACCGAGGGCAATAGATGCTTTCTGCGCTCCGCTGCAGTTCGCATCTAAAAAGATTCCGAAAAGTAAAATGTTGACCATAATTATGAACACGAAGACAAAAATAAATTGAATTTATTACGCCAGAAGGACAAACTTGATTCAATCGTGACACTACAGACAACAATACAGCACATGGCAAATTGTAAGTTTTATCAAATTAAATAAAGTGACAGAACTGATGATATTATTTGAACACGAATAATGATAGGTTGTTTAAAACTTGTTCCATAGGCCTACTACAATAGCATAGTACGTACGTAATATAAATTGTACCATAATTATCAATAATCGTATCACCGAATTGAATAACACAACCAGCAGTCTTAGATCAACAATAAAATAAACATCAAATTACTTCCTGAATGCATTAAGTAAATTAAATCGCCTTCTTATTCAATAATGTTTCGCCACACCCATACTACATCTTGCTGTAAATTCAACAATGACACGAAGAGTATATGGGTTTCAGTGCAAAATAATGAAATCTCGTTCCACTATTATTGCGACAAATAGGCATGAAGAATAGTTTATTGTGAAGAAAGGTTGAAATGTGATGCTTGGGTACGTCTTTTATCAGTGAGGTGACTCTGCGAATATAAATTGTGATGTCTTTATATTATTATGTAATGGTGTTCACAGGTCCTTTAACACGATATTCTCAGTAGTAAACGAAAATTTTACACCTTTGGAAATTGCCACGGTGTTATTAAATGTTACATCGTCGCAATAATTAATGTGAAATATAAAGTTTGTTTTCGGATGTGACATATTATGCTTTTCAAGTCAGGCGAATAATTAATGTAATACTTCGTTTCACAAACAGATGTATCCGAACCCTGGAGAGAACATCCCCAGTTCCCACTTCCAGTACGCATTAGAGTAAGGACTCTCATCTATTGCGTGAGAGGGTCACGAAGAAAGCATGTTCTCTTCTTCAGCGCTCTACAGAAGCAGGCATGCTCACTCCATGGTTCTGATATACCTCTGTTGTGAAAGGAAGTAACGAGGGTTGGGTGCCATTCGCTTTCGAACTCTGACTCTGAGTAATACTGTATATCAGATAAATTACAACATCGTAAAACATTACATCATCAAGAAACAAAATCTTAGGACTAACTTCCCATCAATATTACTAGGCAATGATCATCAGTTATATTCTGTGCCAATATTGCTCATCACTTATCACATCAATTATGAAACTATCTCATGATGTATGAATGGAAAATAATTTTACTTGTTCAGTTTATCAATTACGACATCAATATGAAGTAATAATAAATCATGAAATAGAAAACAAAATACAAAGCAGTTTCATCCGGCAAAAGAAAAATCGGATTGAACCAATTTGAAATTAAATACTTTTCTTTCAAAGCTATATTTAAAAGATAACTGTGTTTTACAATATATTTTAAATTTTATAATCAATAATTATGAGGAGAAAATTTTCGAATTAAAATTTTCTAATGTCTCATGTCAAAAGTATACTGTAATTTTACTATCCATTGCAACGTTATAACCCATAACTTGAAATAAAATGGTAGCACAAAAAATTTGATTATGGTAACATGATACCGGAATACTAATTTGAATTCTGAGTTTTTTTAACTATGTCTACATAATAGGCAAACCATTAAAGTCCAACCATTAAGTTTAGACCCTCGGAATTGATTGCTTGTCATTTTCTTAAACGTGGGCCTAGAAACTTG
>JAQIWE010000394.1:0-22870 GCA_034698565.1 Campodea plusiochaeta | reverse complement strand
AACTGATAATTAATATGAAAGAAAAATATTGTACACTGAACCAAAATTGAAAGTTATCCACTGTTATCACTGTACCTGCTTATTATATATGAAAGGAGCAATAAAGGTCTATTCTATTCTATAGTGTCTCTGTGATTATTAATGATTTAGCCATTTATTAAAACCATAAATACCAGAACCACGTGTATACAGAAAGTTTCACTACATGCAGGGAAAGGGCTTCCTATACCTCTCATCTTTTCCTCTCTCTAACTAATCATACAGTTCATTCACATTTTGACAAACATCATTCAAATATAACAAGAAACTACTCATAATATTTCAGCAACCTCTCACCCCGTAGTACGTTAAACAGTACTAGAAAAAAAATTTGAGACTCGTTCATCATCTTCAAAAATTCCTTTAAAGAGAAACACTTCAGTAAATATACTCTATAAAAAGAAAAAGGAATAAATATTAAAGGGAAAAGAATATTCTGTATATTGGTTCTAATTGTTGCCATGCTTTACTATTATTTATTTTAATATAGGAATATTTTGCAATTAGCATTTTATGTATTGTAGCACTTATATAAATGCTTATAAAAAATCAGAACGTTTTCATAGGCGAGGAAACTTAGAGATCTGTACTTGAAATTATTTTCATAAACAAAGCACATCATTATCATCATATGTAATACTATTTCTTCGCAAATTGGAAAATATGATCTCATGGTAATTAATAACAAAACACAATTTTGAATATATCAATACCTCAATATTCAGAGATATAAAATTCATTATATGCTACCGTATAAGTGCAGGTAAGAAGCTCGAGTTTTGGTAACATTTTTTTTTATTCTGATATCCTGACACCATTTTTAATGAAAATTACATAAGATATTGTTTAAAGTACACAAATGAAACGATCGTGTGGTTTCACAGTATTTAATAAAAAAAAAATTAGATGTTTAGTTTAAAAATCTTTAACTTCCTGATTAGCTTTCATTCACACAGGAGGTTTGTATATTTCATTGAAAAGTATACTACAACCACATTTCAGTTTGAGAGGTAAATCATATTATGATTTCTTTGTAGCATCAAATGATATTATAGTATATCTAATCATGATATAACAAACTTCGCATGATAATAATTAATACACTTTATAAAACAAACAGATAAATATACTTTAATAAAATTTTATTTCTTTGTGCCATTTCTTTTTATCAGAGAATACTAGTACTTTCCGTTTAAACTACTCAGCAGAACCACTCTTTAACACCCCTGCTGTAATCTTAACTCCTCATTGAAGTCAAATCCACATGAAAACATTATCGATCAAACAAACCCCACTTCATCCCTACATTTAACCCATCAAATGCCTCAACAGCAAGGTTACAGAGGTGGCATTTAACTACTTGTTGTATTAAATGCCTCGATCTTCACTCAATCCATTTTATTAAGGATAAGGACAACTTCACTTTGTTCTAAAGGATTAGACTATTCCTTCACTCAAAAGTGGGTCACACTCATTACAATGTGGGCGGGGGGGGGGGGGGTGCAATAGGTGCTGGGTAGGAACGTTCGGTAGTAAAATCTCGTTTGTTAGCAATGACAGTATTTGCATAGAAAGTTTTGACTTTATTAAGAGGAGAGAAGTCTCTTCGTAATATTCTGGAACGTTCACTTACTCCAGGGAACAGATGTGAAACGACGAGGAAAAATTACTCCTTTTTGGGTTACTTTGAGTGTTCCGGGTAGTTTTCACTACATACGATAATTTTGTGGTTTTAGGATTGTTATTGCGGATTATCAGTGGGCGGTAATAGTATACTATGCAGTTATTTTTAAAAAAAAAAAAAAAAAAATTCCAAGAATAGAAATAATTATCCACTCCTTATTTATTAATATTTTGGTATATAATCTGTATATTTCTCGATTAATATCAATATTTAAATATAAAATAAAAAGGCAGTTTTCAATTTTTATGACCTAGATTTTATTTATGCTGCTTATAGTGACGAGCTGCAATATAATTATAATGAAATTTCTATAAAAGTACTTTATTTATTTTAAATAATTATTTTCTTTAAAAAAAAATAATCATAATTTGAATAAGTACTTACCTTTCAAGAAAGTTAATTTCCCATCGAATTGAAAATTCAAAGTCGATATAAATGTAGCGACAATGCTACCACCCCTTCCTCCTTCTACTTAACACATACAAGCCTATAATACAAAAATATGCATGATAAATCCGTAGTTTTCTGTTAGCATAAGGTATGAATGGTTTACTATGTCTCTCTCCCGATGTAAGTTAATCAGAAGTTCTTTTTTTATAAAATTAGACACTAACATCATTAACAAAAGATAATAAGAAACGAAAATATATCTGTAAACTATTTATAAATATTTTGTATGAATAAAGGTAAAATTAGTTCGCAGTATGAGAAAGTTGACCCATTATACTCCTCGTTAACTGTAAATACTTTATTCTGTTATTCTTTTTAAAATAAGAAAAATTAAAAAGCATCATCGATAAAAAGTTATAAAATTAGAAAAACTGTTCGATGTTTACTCTCCGGATCCATACAGCAGTTTCAAACTCTTTAATAATTTTATTTACTGCATGGCTATATTCAGAAATCTCGAAAACTTTAGAATTTACATTTACATTACAGTATTTACAGAGTCATTTTTTTTAACTAGCCACTTCTTTCTTCCTGTACAGAAGTTGAAGCAGCTGACAAAAATTTTTAGTATACAGCAAAATGAATAACATTTATTATAAAACTTCACATAAATAACTTTTTTTTTTTTACAAAAATATTGTTGTAAATCACTTTTCAGCCTCAAATGAATAAAATAGTTTCAAATATCAATATTGCTAGGTTATAGTTATAACATATGAAACTGCTTTGGCAACATATTAATGTGGGATTGAGTTTGGAGGCTGAAAAAGAAACAGACGATTTTGTTAGTTGTATTATTTTGTAATTGAGGTACATTTGCGCCATCTGTTGATGAAAAATTAATATGTTCGTAGTAATATTCTGTTGTACATCAGATAAGCTGAAATCTAGTTTATTTCATTAATTTAAATAAATATTTATAATAGTAGGGTGGTACAGAGTAACTATTATGCACTTCTGAAAAGAAATTGAGAATAAATCTAGAGGTAATATTCAAAGATCAACTACTAGGAACACCTTTAAATCTAATAAAGCTAGAATAAATAATATAAACTCAATATACTATACTTTATAAAATTATAAATGCATAGCTTTCTGTTAACTAAACTATAAATTAACACCAGCACCGCAGTTACTCTTTATTGAAACTATTTTCAGAAAGATGGTTGAATTTTTGTTACTTATTCCCACAATTAACAAAAGAAAAAGAAAGAAATGAGAAAGATATATGAAAACTTGAAAAATTTGATTGTATTAAACTGGGAAATTTTAAAAAGGGTTGTCGAAAAGTACAGTAGAACAATTTTAGACTACTTTGATTGGACCTGTAGTTTTTTTTCTTTGTAATAATTTAATTTACATGTATTTACTGGTTATGTTTGGAAATCTCTAAATAACTTGAATTTTATTATGCATTCATATTTAACGAGCTGCTTTTTTCTTCCTTTACAGGTGCTCAAGCAGCTGACAAATATTTTATCCGTAAACAATGAACAGCAAGACGACTAATTTTTATCATAAACTTTTAATGAATAACTTCTTTTCACTATTAACATATTATAGTTACAAATAAAGTTTCAGCACAAATGAATAAAATAGTATTAAATACCAGTACTCCTAAGTTATACTTATAACAAATGGAAAGGTTTTGATAACACCTCTATGTGAGATTGAGTTTGAAGTTTTTTTAAATATTTTTTTTACTTGTATTATTTATAATAGAACGTATATATGCGCCACCTGTTGATGGAAAATGAATGTATTATAGTATTATTTTTCTGATGTTATACTGTACGTGTGATATGCCGCAGGAGAAAAGATTCTATAGTTAATTCATTAAAAAATATAACAGAATGCATTGCTGTTCAGTGACTTCAAATAAATGTTTTAGAATATTCTTGAAGCATCTGTTCTGTAAATCGAGCTTGAATTAATCTTTAGCTTAATAAGTTCAAAATCATTACTTCTGGTATTCAGTACATAATTATTGTAATGCTCTGTGGCAGTAATGATATTATTTTTCAAAGGTTTAGATCAAATTGCAATTACTAGATATTTGAATTTTCCACGACAAAAAAATAACTAAATAATTAATATCATAATGTTTCATCGTTAATTAATAATAAAAAAAGGATCGTGTAATTTTGGATTTTCCACTGATGGATGAGCCTTAGTTAAAGGTGAAACATTGGGACATTTAAAAATTGTTCATTAATGATGTGACGACAGTGTTTTATTCTATGTAGAAATTTCATATTTCTTTTTTCTTTTAATCAAATGAGGGGCAATTCACTTCAGAAAAGTGTACATCGGATTCGGATTTTTTCAAAATTCTTTAATGATTCTTGAGATTCTCTGAAGATTCTTAAGGATTCCGAGTATTCTTGGAAGATTCTTACAAGTTTCTTTGATGATTCTTACTCCTCGTAATCAAACCTACACTTAACAACTAGATAATGTATATAAGAAATATTATTGGAGTATAATCAGCATCCATACAACATAACGAAAACAACAAACCAAAACATTTATATAAAAAAATTCAATAATACTGTATAACACTCATTCTAAACTGTAAAGTATATGTCACCGTCTATTCTCTAAATCTAAACCAAGTTTTAACTGAATTTGCATCATATTAACACTTTCGAAGTTTAATTCAACAAAATACGTTCATAATATAAAATAAATTGTTTAGTCATTCTGTATTCAACAACTCCATTCGATACCATACCAATAAAGTACCAATATAATATTATTAATTTTCAGTCAATAGATGGCGCAGGTGTACATTAAGGAAATAATACTACTAAATATTTTTATGCGTTTACAGTTACACCGAATTTCAGTTCATATTAACATAAATTTCAAATGGTTTTATACGTTAGAACTATGATTTTGAAATTCTGGTAGGGGACATTATTTTAAGTAATTAGTTACAAAAAAGCGAAATTTCAGCATTATAGTATAAACAAGAAATGGTTATTCGTGATAATTTCAATATAAGAACACTCCAAAGTTGTTCTATATCAGAATTTATATTTGTATGCTGCTTCATCCGTAAGAGATGGAAAAAGTGGCTCTTTATACGAACTTCAACATTATGGGTATTACAACCATTCAATGTAATTTACAGTATTTTAATAAATTCATTCATGAAGTATTTAAAACGAGTAAAATACTTATAACATTACAACTATGGTATTATTGGAAGAGAGAGAGAGAGAATATATGTTTATTTACATACTCTGTTTACATAATAGTAAGTTGACAGATGTCATAGAATAACAATATCAAATTAATTGCAATAAAATATTTTCAGATTTTTGTTTTTGAATATATATGGTTGTTCTGAGTTAGACCACTTCAAATTATAGTGTTATACAAGCAGAAGACATGAATGATAAGCTTTAACTGGAGTATATTTCATAATTTATTGTTTGAAAATACATCAACACCAACACAACATTGCGAAAACATCTATGTAAAAAAAAAATCAATAATACCAGAACATTCATTCTAAACTGTAGAGTATATTTCAACATCTATTCCCTAAATCTAAAGCAAGAATAAAACAATATAAACTCTCTACAGTATACTTTCTGTCTCTCTGTGTAAACCAAAGTCATATTCTTCCGTCTATAACACACAACGCAATTTAGAAGAACAGCAGAGTAGAGAAATGCCAAATTTTATAGATTCCCATAAATGCCAAATGCGTTGGAATTTGAATTACATTATAAACATGGTAGAGTGTGCAATAACGGAGTCAAAATAAAGCGTTGTGTGGCACTTCATTTTCCAAGATGCGCTGCGTAGCCTGCTTGCACTTGATACGGTATTATTCCTTTTATTGCACTTTCAAGTGGAAATAGAGACCACAGAAAAGGGACAATGCTCTATTTTGGTCAGAGAGTGGAATATTGCACTTTTCTTCCGGTTTTGCTCAAAGGTATTATTCTGGAACTCGTATATAGAGACGATAGTAAAGAAAAGTCGTTAGTAGTTCTCTCTGGAAATGAATGAAGTAAAGTTCCCGTTTCTGTCGGTGTTACTATTGATATGATGTATTATTGTTATCGGTGTAGGAGTATTTTGTTCTTAGTGTTATTTGTGGTTGTGGGGAGTTTCTACCGTTTTATTTAATATTACACTGTATCAAGTCATTATGTTTGTAATTTCAGTTTTACGTACGTGTTAAAATATTAATATTATATGAAGTTAAGGAATGAAAATAGATTTGAGAGTCTACCAGTTTGCCTTAATAGTAGACTAGATTATTTTATGAAGAATTAAAATTGCAGCAAATAAGGAATCGTCTTTTAATCAAATTTTGACTGGATTGGCAGTATATTTAATTCAACAAAATAAGGTTCATAACAGGGTTGTTGCAATTTTCCCCAACCCAAAAAAACTCACTGGGTTTTATTGGGTAAAACCGACTTTAAAAAAACACTTCTACAAAAGTTCCGTAAACGGGTTTTTTAAAATCGTAATTTTCACTAATTCTTTAATCATTATTGAAACATCACTAAATAAAGTTGAAAATGCATTACAGTATAGGAATGATTATTACATTAGGAAAGAATAGTCATAGGTTATAATAAACCACTATTCATGGAAAAATGGAATCATTCGAAAGATACAAGATGAACAATTTCAGTTATTAAGTAGTTACAAATACTTATATTGCATTTCCAAGTACTATTCAATATAGAAAAACCATAATCTAATCCAGTTAAGATTTTTTTTATGGAAGTTTGCTTTTATATTTAATGTTTTAACTTTTAAATGCATAGGTTAATTAATATGAACTTATTGGAGTAAATCAGCTACCAAAATGAAACTTATTTCCCTGATAAATACAATTTTTTAATAATATTATTACCCACATTAAAATTCATAGAAATATTATGCTGATGATATAAGCTGACAGTGATCAATTTATAACATTAAACCCATTGTTAAACAGCATTTAAAAGCAGTTTCATATTATAAATAAAAAAAACGGATTTTTTACCACCCTGGTTCATAATAATATTTCAGTCACCTTCTACCGTTCATTTTTTATGGCTTATTTCATGTATTCAACTACAGCTCCATTCGACATCAAAAGACTAATATAATATTAATATACCGCCAACAGATGGCATAGGTGTACATTAATAAAATAATACAAATAAACATTATTTTGCAAGAACATCGACAAAGAGCATCGAATTTCAATTTAATATTAATAATGATTCAAAATAGTTTCATACATTAGAACTATAATTTTGAAAATCAGGTACTTGACATTGTTTTATTAATTAAAAAAGTGAATTTTTAGCATTATAGTAGAAATAAGAAAAGGTTGCTCTTGATAATATACATTATAATGTATGCGATCACCATTAGACCTGCTATATATATTTGTAAGCTACTTTGTCATCCGTAATAGATGAAAGAAGTGGCTCTTTATATCATTCTGAATATTCATTCATGAAGTATTTAAAACTAATAAAATACGTTTAACTATTACTGGAAATAGAACAATCTCCCAGTTGAGCATTCATAAACGCCATAGATCACTCTGATAAAAACAAAACGATATTTTCGCTTGTCGAGAAAAAATCACAACTTTTGTGGCAACTTCCACTGTACATGACAAGCTCTAAGTTTGTGATAATACATATTTTTGTAGGTAGTTTGATGTAAAATGCTGTTTCTCAGTGTTTTGATCCCAAAAGGGCGATTTTCAAGGGAAAATTAAGAAATCCTGTTAAATGATTTCCTGTTAAAATATGATTGTGAGTTGCAAAATACTGAAGAAACGACAATGCTAATCGCCTGGATTTTTTAAGAGATCAATTTAAAATATTCTAATCCAGTTATTTTAAAATAATTCTATTTCAAATAATGGTGTACAATACAAATAAATTAGAACTTTATATTGCATAGATTAGAAAGCATAAATTAAAAAGTAGTTTATCGCTGCAAGAGTATTTCTGAGTATAATCTAATGTTTTATGTTTTACAGAACATGTAAGTAACAATGACTAATTTACGCTACTAAAACGTATATAAATAAACGATTTTTTAAAAAGTTATTAAGACTGGTCAATACGATATTAAACCTTAACTGGGCACAGTAAACATAAATCAACAACGTACTCTGGCAACCATTATAACCAAACCAAGTATTCTTAATAGGATTTATGTCACTCTAATAATGGCATTCACTCAGAAGGAAGGAACAATATTAGTATATGTTGTTTTTTAAATTAAATTATTACAAGCTTTGCAAAGGACTATATATTATAAATGAAATGATTTTAACTGACTACTTTGCATTGGAAAAATAAATTATGAACAACATTAAGTCCCACTTTAGCCGAAAATTTTCTTGTTCTTAATTTATTTTTCCAATGTAAAGTAGTCAGTTAAAATCATTTCATTTATAATTAGTATGTTGTCTTAAGAATAAGTTTACTTATTTGACAAATAACTAAAAAAAAAATGTAACAAATCGTGCAAATGTTAACTTAATTTCCAAACCTCTTTACATATCGATGGTTAATTCGACAAATAAATAAGGTATATGAATATTGAATACTGAAAAAAGATTTCATAAAAATGATCTTTTCAATCATCTTGTACCGTTTAGTATATTTATGAATGTTTTGAAACAGTGCAACCTATACTGTATGAGGCTATAATATGTGTTCGAGAGTCTCTTTCGATACCAAAGAACTAATATAATATTAGTTGCCTACCAAGAGATGGCGCAAGTATACATTGAATAAAATATATTAGTATACAAAATATTTTTTTGTATTTATAATAATGCCAATTTTCAGTTTTGTATTAAATAGATTCAAAATAGTTTCATATATTAGAATTATGATTTTGAAATTGTGGTACTTGCCATTATTTTATTAACTAGTTATAAAAAAGTGGATTTTCGGCATTATAGCAAAGATAAGAAAGGTTGCTCCTGATCATTTATAATATAAGAACAGGCCAATAACTGTTGTTGTAGAATTTATATTTGTAAGCTGCTTCATCTGTAACAGATAAAAGAAGTGGCTCTTTATATGAACATTATTCTTGAAATCGCAATCATTCGATATAATTTACATTTATATATTCATTCAGGGAGTAATTAAAGCGAATAAAATACATTTAACTATTACTGGAAATAGAACACATACAAAAATAACATAATCGATATTTAAACTCAGACGAAGATGATAAAAAATTAACGAAATTTAAATTCATATCATAAATGCTAAAATGTTTTCCATTTTGTTTTAACTATATTTTTGCAAAATTTGGTGTACTTTTCCACCATTTATCTAATCGAAGAAGCAGAAAGAAATTCAATATTTAGCTGAGTGATTGATGCTGGGGACACATACTCATGATTACATGGTGATATAAAACATGCGATTTCTTAGTTCTACTATAGTATACGAAAAAGATTTCGAAAAGTAACAATACTATAATGTCCAAATAATCTTCCTTACCAATTGTTGGTTTTGCTGTGTACTTCAATAAAGATATTGCGTCAGATTTAAGATCCCTATAGATTTTTTTTAAAACAGATATTGCATTTACATTTTCAAATTTCATGAGTAACTTCAAAACTCTTTATTCCGTTTTCAAGAAAAAAAAATTCTGTACAAATTTTAGAGAATGAAAATTTTGCACTAAGACTTATTTTGAAAAACGGAAAATCTCTAATTCGAACTACTTTATTTCTGTACTATAGTTGGACAAAGATAACAAGGCTGGCGAGTTTGAACAATAGTAACAGTTTTTGCATTGACCTGTAACCTAGCTCACACAGTTTTGATAAGAGTTTTGAAAGAGCTCACTGAAATCGTATTCAGTTTCATTCATGGCAATTCAAGTTCACCTGCCTTATTATACTTCCTCGACTATATAACACTTTTTTCAATGACTAAATCAAATCTCTTGTGACAGTTTTAAAAATAAAAATTATATTTTGCTGTTGCTAAAGTACTGAATATTAAAGTACAATATTCCATAACTACAACTTTACTCCAATATCCCAAGCAATAAAGAATCCTGTAATCATCTTAAATTCTCCTATACCACAAAAACTAATCTCAATTCAATTAAGTACAGTAAACAACAGTAATAACCCCAACAAAATGCAATTAGCTCAGCATAGAGAAGGAGGAATCCTATTTCTTCTCCTTTTGTAAAGCAATCAATTGAACCCTGTGACAGTTTGAAGTTAAGGTTTGAACTTGGAAGAAACGAGATGACCTTCTTTGAAATTAGGTTGAAGAAAGAGAGCAGCATCATTCGTCTAGGAAGAAATTGCGTGCATTCTTTAGCTTTTTTTTTCTTTTCTTTTTTGAATGCAACCTTACTCCATCATTCTTATCGATGGATTTCAAAATTAGAAACAAGGAAGAAGATTGGCATCGGATATGATTGATGAAACGTAATAGAGTGTTATCATAGTAGATGTTAGTTTCAAAAACACATTCACGTCACTCACTAGTACCGTAGCAAGAATGTGGTATAGCGCCCCGACGCTCATGTTAAACGAGTATTTCTTCACAGCGGGAAGCCATCTTTTCCAACACAGCTTAACGGTCTCTTGGGAAAACGAGTACAATAGAGAACAAAGAAAGTAAAACGGTTTGTGTGTGTTGGAAAAGATGGCTTCCCTCTGTGAAAAAATACTCCTTTAACAGTGTGTTATACATTTTTTGCGATTTTCTACTTCAAGATAAATGACTAAAAGTGGTGTATATACCCAACAAATGCTTCTGACGGCAGTATTTGTGTAATTAATGCCTTTTTGAAAATTATTAATAGTATTTCCAGTTTGAAAATATATTTTAAAGATTCTAATTTCCAATCGAACTAAGACCCATTTCTGAGATGAGAGTTACATAATATCAGAGTTTCATTCCAATTCCCAATTAATACGCTTTTGTAATATATTAAACCTATATTTATCAATAAACTTTAAGTCCTATGATATTGATTACGGAATGTCTCTGAAACTCTCCATAGGTAATATTATATTTCCGAAATTTCCTTCAAATCACTGTAGGGAAATTTTTGAGTACTGATGAACTGATTTGATGAAATTATAGGTAATCATTCTGCTGAAGAGGCGCTGTCCAGAAATAATTAAAAAGATAAGTAAGAAAGAAAATAAAGTACAGTATATTCGCAGGTTATAACTCAGTACTTTTACCATGAAATACTAGTTACGACTCTGGTATGTGCATAACGTGTGTGTTGTAGTGCAATTTTTAATTTGAAATTGAAGATTGTTGATTGCAGTTCTGAACAAAGAAACAGTTGTTTGATTAATAGTTGCTCTAATTTGCAATGGGTGTTTATAGTTTCCAAGGTTTCATTAAATACAAAACGAAGGTTATAAAATTTGTAAGTAGGTTGAATATTTTAAAAGGATAATTTTTTTAATGCACTTTATGAATAGCAAAATGATATTTTCGTCCTTTTAATTGAAAACAATAACTTTGACGGATGCAGGTATATAAAATTATTACATATCTCACTTGTTTTTTAAATATTGTATATCAGTAATCAACGAATGATATGAATTCAACAAGGAATAAGTTAGAATAATATATTACTATGGTACAAAACAATATTTTGAATTTACTTAAAGAAATTTTGTTCTAATAAAAATGAGATAAATAGTTTTATTGTGCGATTCTTCTTGGATTAATTGGAATATTTAATACTAACCTATAAATTTCTAAACCCAAAAGGATTGCAATGACCTTTTCTTGTAATTAGTTAAAGAGAGTTTTGTAATACATAAGTACTACTGGTAAGTATAAAAGCTGTACTTTCTATCAGTTTTTTTACAGTTCTTCTGGTGACAGTCCTTGTCGTAAAAGTGTTACGACACGTCCCTTTAAAAATGGTACGTTTCTCCTTGATGTATCTTCTGCGGGGAGTAAAATTGTATTGTTCAACCATAGAAAACATTGTATTGTTCAACCATAGAAATTGAAGAAATAAAGCTCTACAACAAGTGTTAGGCAATTATTTGTACCTTAAAAATTTACTATAATGTGTTATTAACCAATCACCATCAAAATAACTGTATATGTACGCACTGTGAAGACAATCGGAAATTTGATGAAATTCCCATGCTATTTTGCTAATGTTTACCCCCCTCCCCCCTCCAAACAATCCCACAATGCAACAGTAACGTAACCACTACAACGACCTATTGTACATACATACATTTCAGATATATTCCTAAGGTGAATGTATTTTATCATCACTGCAAACGTCAAGAATAAAAAACTAGGAGAGAAACATTTCTCTGAACAAACAAATTTTAGGGATATCACTTCATTCAGTCGACAAAAGTTCCTGAAACAAAATGTCTCATATGAGTATTAAAAACCCACAGAAATGATTTTAAAACAACAAAACTATACCGAAAGAAATGAGAAAAACCAATATTTAATTCAACCCCAATATATTTCTTCTGAATTCCCCATCTGCTCCCCCCCCCCCTCCCTCCTCATTGTGGTTGAAGAGAAGAAGATGGATTAGAAGGAACCCTTTCCACAAACAAAAAAGGTTAGATTAAACTGTTCGACCCCCCCCCCCTCCCACTCGTCTCACACTCCATACCACAAAAAGTCTTTCTTTTCAACTCAAATGGTTCGTTTTCTCTGATTTACAGATAAATGTTTTACTTGTTGTTGATGCTATTGGAACTGAACCAACTCAAATAGTCGTTGAGGTTCATTTCGACTTTGAGTTGTCAGTTCTATTGGAGAGAATGGGACCATTAGAAGAGAAATTGATTGCTTTTTCTAATAGGTCAAATTTATTAGTCCCATACATGTCGTGTTTTATTAAACTGTCCTTTTAACTAAGTTTATGTTCAGGGATGCCATATGCTGTCCTGTGATAAATTTTGGGATGGAGAGTGTGTGTGTGTGTGTGGGGGGGGGGGGGATGTGTTAGAATTGATTGGTGAGTAGTTAATGGGTTCTGAAACTGAATTATGTTGCGCTCAATTCCATATTTCTTACTTTCTCAGATAGAAATTTCGTCAGTGTTAGATTGAAGTGTGCATGCTTATTTCATTGTTCCATATATGTTAAATGTTACGAATAGAATGATAGATTCACTTTGTAAACTGTATACGAAAATAAAAAGAAGTTGTTTGCTATTATAAACAAAAGTTGCTGGTTATGTAAAATTAGATGAAGGTAAGAAATTTTTTATTGTTCTTACTAAAGTTACAGTGAAATTACAAGGTGTTTCAGAATTTGAAATTCTACGAATACATACTATACAAATTACGCTCGTATTATCATTATCAAAAAAAGATTAATTCCAAATCCAATAGATTCTGCAGATCATTGGTTTTCCACATTCCACTAACCTCAAATCTCATATACAAGTTCTTTCTCTATGCAAATAGTCTTTAAACAAAAGTGCAACTTCATCTAGTAATATTCACATGAAATAATCTTGGAAAGTAATACCCAGAACCGGAAGTGTCTCTGAATCTCAACGTACAAACAACAACGAAGCATGACCTTTGCACTTCCACAAGTTGAGAAGAACTTCTATCATAGAATAATACTATTTTCCTTCTCTACCATCCAAACACTAATGTGTTTAACAAACCTCCCCCCCCCACTCCCTCTATGCTGGTCTCCCCCTCCCACCTCAGAAATGGACCTAAGAGACCGATTCAAACGCTCTATTACTGAAGACCCTTATACAATGTTTCTTCTCGCAATTACTACACATCACGTTTTTCTACCTCTCATGGAGGAAAAGGGCAATTAAGGGATACCACAAATGTTAAATGAATGTTTCTAATCAAATTAAGTACTTGAAATTTTATTCTTTTGTTTATTTCAGCGTTACTGCACTGTTGGTTGCCTATTCTAGGGGATTAAAGTTTCGAGTTGTTGGCTATTTTAAGGGGATTTTCGAGATATTGTTATTAGCATTGAGAGGCATTTTTATACGAATATTTTTGTGACTTTCTGTAGGTCTTAGTGAAATCTGAAATATTTCTTGTAATAAGTGCTTACTTTGAAATCACTTCAATTAAAATTACTAAAAATTGTTTTTGGCCAGCCTTACATGGTTCAATTTGTATACTATTTACAACTTTACGAATGAAACTCTTTCATGAAACTGTAAACAAAATGCCAAATTGAATTGTCGACAACTAACTTTGCTATTCCGTAATAATTTTGGTCTCATGCAGTTCTGAATCTATGCAATACAATTTTTTTCACGTTGTTTTAAAACCATTACATAATTTACTGCTTATAGTCTTGAACAAAACATTTTGAAAAATCGTTATAAACACACTTTGGTAACGGCATTAGTATGCAATTGTTACTTGAACCTTATTTCTGGCGTTGGTCATAACTTTTTATATAATTTATGACTCATCCAGGCAGAATTACTCTACAAATTTAAATATCTATATAAGAAATCCAGTAGAAAATAACGTAATTTTCGTTTTACACATAATATAACACTGCCGCAGAATGAGAATAGAGAAAATGACTTACAAAATTTTAATAAGTTAATTTGCACTACAGAAAATGGAAATGTTTTTGGTTGACCTTTTATTTGTATCTTATGCTTTTTAATTTAATGTATCATCATCACATAGTTTGCTTTAAAAATAGTAATAATAATTATGACCATGAAAGATGATTTCTAGATTTTCAATATTCAAATTTTTTCAGATAACAAGACAAATGCACTTTAAAATGCTGATTATAATCGATTACATAATATTCTCCGAAAATATGTAACATTTTCTATTAACATTTGCTGTTTCTAAAGAACGACTTTAAATTTTGTTTCCAAAATAAATTTGGTCTGCAGCACGATCTTGTCTGTTTGTGCCCTCCTGAACAGTGAATTCCACTTTACGTCACTGAGAAGGGTGAATATATTTTGACCCATGACCCACTGAAGCAAGTGACCCAACAAGTTATGCTGGGTGTCCCATGACCCAACCTGAAGTAGTGACCCATTCCATTTCTGATTATGACCATTTATTAAATTGATTTAACATGAAATTGAGAGAGTAGTTTACTTATATACGATTAAAGTATAGCAAAAAAAAAGACAGTACACCTATTTACTAATTACAGAATAAATAATTGAAATAATATATCATTAAAACATCCAATAATCCTAATTAGGATAAAAAAAATAACGTGAAAAAGAACGGAGGAAACCTCCATACATACTTTGTAAGTCATTACAAAGAAACGCACCAGTATTTTAAGGGTACGAATGTATCAAATGAATAGCAAAGCAAATCTTCATGCAAATTACTTGTTTCCTACAACCCGTTGCAGGTATAAAAACTACCGACTTTCAGGTGATGGACCTATTAAATATACATATGGACTTATTAAATGTATGTAGATATCCGGAAGATTTGTAGAAGAATAAATAATTTGCATATCGATTTGGGCTAGTCATTGTAACGATACACAAAACATATTTCTACTTCCAGCATTTTACTGAATTTATAATATTCAGGATAAATATTGATTCAAGTCCAATGGAAATTTAACTAATAAAATCAGTGCACTGTATAAATGCTGTTTAACTTTTTAAAACACTTTCTCTGTATACTTGCAAAAAAGAAGGTTCAACTACAAACATAAGAAAACACTTTTTACTCCAAAAGTTTTTGTATAATTTAAGAATCTGCATTATATGAGTATATAAAAAGCGTCAGAAAGAAATATAAAATACACTGTAACTACAAACACCGAAAAACAAAATCGGAAATATTATGAATGTCAAGGTTATATATACATTTATGAAGACAGAAAGAGATTGTCAACAAATATGCATCAAGTCACAAAATATATGAAATACTAATTCATACGATATATTCAATTTAAAACTTTTGAAATTTACATTAATAACTGCGACTGGAAATTATCAACAAAACGTTGTGCACATAACATACAATAATATAGCAGTTGTGCAAATAACATACATAATATAGCATGCATGAATACAAACGTGTATTTTAAAAAGGAGAGCGCTGACAATATCATTATCAAGAAGTTGAACAAGTATTTTGCAGCATACTTGTATTAGGCACTGCTGTACAATAAGAATCATGTTGTAACATAACGTTACTTCTTTTAACAAATATTTTCTTTCAAGCAAAGGGGGAAAAAATGATCTCATATTGAGTCAATACATAGGCGCCAAACACGGCGGTGCTCAAGCACCCGCTGAGAAGATCCAGAGGGTGCAAAGTACCCGCTGAATTTCCTTTAATATACAAATTAGTTTTCACTGCCAGTATCACTAAATGTTTTTTAAAATGAAACAATTTTTTCTTAAAATATCCTAAATTTCTTAAAATCCTGTAATTTTTACTTCAAAAAAAATTTTCCTCTCTGTTACAGAAATGTAAAATTTCTGATCATAGCTTACTTCTTTTTATAAATTTCGAAAAAAAGATATTAAGGTGCTGCGAAATTTTACAAAATATCAATAAAAGCTGTCTAAAATAGAGGGTTGTTACCATAACTTATTAAAAAAAATTCGCTCCCGCCAACCATGGTGGTGCTTCACGAACGGTCTTCGATCTTATCTATTTTTAAGCACACACAGAAATTTTTAAAAGTCGGCGCCTGTGAGTCAATAATTGTAGCTATGCGACGAAGAGATATACCAATAAGAGTCAACTAGAAATTTGAAAAACTGCATCTATGGGAATTCGAAATAGTGCGAATGGAAGGTATAGAATATTTCACTTCTGGCAGAAAACTTATCATTTTGGATACGATACTATATCAAATTCTGAAAGTAAAGGGCCAGAGATTCAAAGATTTTAAGGTCATCAAGATCATAGTATTCGATACAGGTACCAAACATGATCATATAAGAGGTGAAATGATTATTTCTAAAAATTTGCAGCCATTTTAAATATTTCATAATAAATTCGATCTTTTTTAATTCTTATTATCAAAACACAGTTCTAAGCTTCAATATCTGTGAAAATATTCAAAATAAATATAGTTATACGTAATAAATAACTGTGAATAACTGAGAGCTTCAAAAATAGTCTTGACCAAAACCGCCATTTAGATTACGTCATTACATATCATTGAGTCCTTAAAATCTTGACGTTTTAAATTCAGAATCTGACTATAGCATAATAATGAGCCTGCCAGTTGATATTTAACACAAACCTCAAATATTTTAAAGAGGTAAAAATAGTTACTTTAATTACGAAAAATAAACAGAGAAATATTCTGGAAAACACAGAAATACATCTAGTTACAAATTCAAAAAAGATGGTACCACAGATTAGATTTATTTTTCATATGAAAGAAATTCTCTGTTGACTGACTTGTCTCTTAGATTCCTTTGCTTCGCATAACTACAATTAAAGAATAAACTTCAAACACTCAAACCCTATAATATTAATAGTTATAGTATACTTTTTTTTACATCACGATTAATTCTGCGCAATTAAATGTTCGATATCGCGAATTCGTCTCTCCAGTTTAGCTTCAATTTCTTCTGCAAAGTTGACCATTTCCAAAAGTTTCCTCTTGATAAAATCCATTTCTTCTTCTGCTTTTTCCACGGATTCCGAGATGTTGGATTCTTGATCTTCACTCACAATTTGGCCAACTGTATCTGTAACTTGATTCCAACAGATGATATTTTGCTGTTTCAGTGTCTCCAGAGTAACTAATCCGACATCCGTTTCGTATAGGGTCTCACACGTTACGCACATGAAAAACGGGTCACGACGTGTTGTAAAAATTCTCGTCGTATAAATGTATCTTTCGAGGATTCTCCTCTTGCAGCACTTAATTTGTTCTTCAACACATTGAAACACTTCGTTGGCGTGTTGGTATCTTCTTCGTAGATTATTTCTTATTTCGGCTGCCATGGCGCTAACACATAGAAAAGAAAAATACAACATTAATAAATTTACGGAGAAGGAAAAAGCGATAAAACAAATCATTAGTATATGTATTGATATTATGGCTATTTTGCATGGTATGAAATTAGAAATTTTATTTTAGGTTTGAAACCTGAAAAGCGTATGATAAATACAATTACTATACATTGGCATAGCATACAGCCATTTAGTGGAGGTTGACTGATCCTGCCACTGTTACAATTTATCTTGATTGTGTACCAAAGTTTCCGATAACAGCAGCAAAACTACAAATAATGACTAAACAGAATACTAAAAGGAGATCAGTGAGGTTGTAGGATCTTTCAAAACCAATGGAAGGGGTACAAAAAATAATATTCAGGAATTACCAGCGAGAGTGAAGACCGAGTATCAACAATTACAATTTTCCTCAATTGCTGCTATAGTATGTGAGAAAAACTAATCAAACATATTGAAGACTTTAAATTTTAAATGATTTTCAACAAAAATACAACAAAATTTCCTTAATTTTTCCATTTATTTTACTTACAAATGAAAATCATAAAGAGAATCAGGTTCAATCAATCCTGTGATCAAAAAGTTACGTGACTTATACAATCTATCACACAGTTGGTTGGTTAAACCATCATGTTTCTTCTCTAACCTGATTGGATGTAGGTAGAGGAAAAATGCTTTGTTGCAGTTTATATATATTATATTTATATACATTTTTTAAGTAATACAAATTTTTATATTCATAATTGTTTTGTATTATATTTTTTGTGATATTATCTGATATTTTAATCACATTATAGTTACTGTATAGAACTATGCTGTATCAAAATTGTAATATGTTCTATAATGTGATTAAAGGGAACGAGGGTCATGAGCCCTCTACATAGTCACTGAAATAAAAATATTATTGTACTTTTTTATATATAGATCGAATTACTGTAATTTGCATAAAAATAATATGCATCAGAATACACTTAAATGTTCAGAAATGAAAGTAGGCCATGTTTTATTATTAATTTCGACTGTAGTACGGTATTTCGGAACCTACAAGGAGATATCAAATCAATCTCATATTTTCTGAAAAGTTTCCTTTACATTTATAAAGTCTATATACCACCTTATAAACGTTAAAAACCGTAATAGTCAGGACCGATTTTTGAAAAATGCGACTTTTAGGAGATGCAATTTTGGGTTACGATTTGGGAACATCACTTATTGTTTTCATAATTCGGGTACGCTGATATCGATAAGCAGGTTTCCCAGGCCGAAATTTCAGTATTTAATCCTATATAATATGTAATTAGCAAAACAAAATAGGTACCGCTTTCCAGTGTTTCAGACTCGTTTTAAAAGACATTTTTAAATACTTATTCGTAAGGATTGTGAATCGTGTTGCCATCTATCACCTGCGTGATTTACCTAGTATTACAATATCAAAGATGGTGGCACATCAATATAAATCTTCTTATATCTTTGTTAATACTGACCAGATTTACATAAAATTTTCACAGTTGCTACTCAAATTATACAACAGAACCATATGTTCTTCTATATTACGTGATCATTATTTTACTTAATATTACGTCATCGAAGATGGCAGATCTTGCTTCCCAAACTTCGCATAATTATCTCTGTTGATACTGATCCAATTTGCATCAAATCTTCCATGTCTCTATTGAAATAACATAATAAAAACTTGAAGCTATTGTATGCAATTTATGAAATTGTTGATATTTTCTCATCATTTAACAATAGGAATTTGATAATACAAAAAACTGTTCCTGAAATAATAACCCACATGTGAATTGTGAATGCCAGTTTGGATCCTTTTTATCATGTTTAAAACTTGGAATATAATTGATTATTTTATAATGCTAAATATTAAATGTCACTACTCAGCAATACTCATTTGATTGTATAATTATTAATCAAAATCGGAATGACCGCCATTTTCCATATATTATTATATTCGAGCATTATTTTGTAGTGCTGAATGAGATCAGTAAATCCGACAGATATAATAACCTGTCGCATTTAAAGTGTTTCATTCAGTCATCTTTTTTTTAACAATTAAGGTCTTCATTCCGTTCATGTGAAAAAAAATTATCTCTGTCCACGTGAAAAAATATCTCAATGGATCACAGAAACACATATTTGATGACTTCACTTGTATAATGATAAAAAAAAAAAATATTGTCAAATTAATCTTCATTAAAAAATTTAACTCAAAGAAGGGAGAAATTATTTTATGAACTAAGTTATACATAAGTAGTAGTAGTAGTTTTTATTAATTCCGGCACTTGGCCAACATAACATACAGATAACAGTGTATAAATATAATGTTCTGCAATTATTATTTTACATAATACAAACAAATAGTTTTTACATGAAACAATAAGATGAGTTAGAAATATGATTTTTGAAAATATGTAATACAAGAAATTTACTTTGAATAGAGTTTTGACACTTCAATTACAAATTTGTGGATTAACCATATCGTTTCGATGTTGCTGGTGATAAAAAGTGAGTGGACAAGATTGGGAGGAATCTGAGGATTTTGCCAATTTAATTTTTCTCTGATGCTGTTAAATTTATAACACTCAAACAAAAAATGGTGAAGATCACCATTAACTCCTAAGTCGCATTCAGAGCATTCACTATCATAATGAATGGGTATTTTAACTCTGTTGACTTTGACATTAAAAACATATTTATTCATTAAACGAATTTGGGAGTATATCATCTTAGTTGACCAGGGTAGATCGCACAACAAATAAGATTCAGTCATTGGGTCTCCCCATAAATACGACTTATCACACCACTTATGTTATACATAAAAACATAAGTATTAATTGTATTACTCTCTGGCGAAAGCAATGTCACCTACAAAAAATAATTTTTCCTCGTTCCAAAGAAGTTAAATCTAAGATTCAAGATTCTTGCTTTTAATATGATGAGAGTAATATCCAAGGGGCTGATGCAGGATGCCTTCCTTTTCCCCATACAAATCAACTTCTTGTGTCTGTGAATATATTGCATGATCCAGCTGTATATAACAGCATGATGCAGAATGACAGTGAAGAGTTCTCTGGGTTTATTTTTATTTACACAAATTACTTAACACCTGTTAGGGAAACATTGCAACGTGTTAGTTACACGTCTTAACTTCAGTCGCAATGTGACACGTCATCATTGTATAAATGTATAGTTCTACATTATTCGGAAACTAGTGATCACGTGTCACACTAAGAATGGCTGAAGTGATGACGTGTAAGTAACACGTTGCAATGATGTTAGCGAATCAGAAAGCAGAGAGTACTTCGGAAATTGTATATATAACTTGTATTAGTGTTAATCATTGCAGTCTCACTGAAACTTTCTAAGTGTCATTTTATTCTCCAAGCATCTACAGTACATATATTCAAGAATGCCTATCTCAAACTCCAAGTCAACCCAACTGCTGACCACTCAGATGAATTTAGCTACTGGATTACTCCTCAAGATTGACGAAGAAGAAAAGCAAGAAGAGTTTTACTTGGACAAATGGACCAAAATGATGAAGAAAGCTGGAGAATTATTATACGACAAACCAACCAAAGAGATGAGCCTAAAATACAATACAACATATAAATCTGCATGTGTAGGAAGAAACTACTTGATGAGTTGCAAAGAAGAAAGGGACGAAATGAGAAGAACTTTTCAAGAGGATTTGAACAAATGTGTCTTACTTAGAAATTACAGTGCAATCCATCCAACTATTAGCTGCCTTACTACACAAGTCAATGAAATGAAGAGCGACTGCCAAGAATATGAAAGGAAGCTGTTTAATGACAGAAACTATATTGAGGAATTTAATACGGACATTGAAGAACATTTACAAACAATGGAAGAAGAGGAACAACAAGAAGAATGAGACAATAAATGTTACAGGAATAAAAAATAATTATAAAACTCCAATAAAAAGGAAAATATTAAAAATTATTTTTAACCTAAATAATTATGGTTAAAATAATCAAACCTATTATTTAAAATAATAGTAATAAAGTAACATTTGCACCATGTTTGTAATTTGGAGATTGAATTTACAAAATGTTTTAATTGTTTTGAATATTTCTCTTAATTTATAATATATATATATAGGGTGGACCAGAAAAACTTGGTCAGATTTTCAAGAAAATATGAAGAACAGAAAAACTGCTACATGGAATAAATTTATCAGAATTAGATTCCAACATTAATTTCAAGACAAAGAAAAATATTTAGTGCAGTAAAGGATTGTTAAGGTCACTATCTTGAACTTTTCAATCAAAAATGAAACTTTTACCCCATTATAATCCAAAAAAAATTATTTTTTCCAATTTATCTCATTTTACAACTTTTATTTTCGGTACTTTTTTACATTGGTCATGGTTACGAATATGTCGTATCTGATCCAACAACCCATTTACTGTTCGAAAGATAATGTTGGAGCTTTAATTTGGTGGTGGAGTCAGGTATCTAGCTCAAGTGGTTTTTGAGATAACGCTAACTGAAAATCGGACCAAGTTTTTCTGGTCCACCCTGTATATAAAACAAACTTACTGAAAATTTCACATATTAAGAACAAAATTATATCACCTTATAATTACATTTATAAAAAATTAAATAGTCAGGGAAATGTATTATCTAGCACACCTATCGTACTTTATCCATAAACCTTGCAACACATTATGATTTTATAAAATTGAATAAACTTT
>JAQIWE010000393.1:0-22878 GCA_034698565.1 Campodea plusiochaeta | reverse complement strand
CCAAATAATAATAATAATAATTTGAAAAGAATCGATATGACCAACAGTTGACCGATCATACAGAAACATGAATTTGAAGTAGCATTCTTGAATTCTGAAGTGGCACAGGAAGCTGATTCTTGTCTACTGTGGTTTCTATTTATTTTCCCGATTAATATTGCGAAGACATTTTTGTCTTCTATTTGTTTTAGTAAAAGTCTACTTACTAAATACTGCATAAACATTAGTGCTGCCGTCGAGAGATTTTTTTTAAAACAGATCGAGTTAGGCTTGTTTGGAGTAAGTTTACTTCGAGTTCGACTTGGTTACCATTCGCTCGTTTAGACTCAATAACCCATGTGTGCTTCACTTCAACTTTCACGTAATTAATTTAATTTGAGTGTTCTTAACAAATGACATACAGACGTACTATTGTATAAGGCAATAAAGTGATATTCATTCTTTATTTTAAAATCACTTTTGTTGTTTCCTTAATTAAAAAAAAAGGCTTTAGCATTTGTCAGTCTTACTACTTTATGTAAAAATTTAATGAAAATTAAAGATTATGGCGGAAGATTTGCAAAATCTTCATTATTTCCACAAGAATATTTTCTTTATCACATAAAACTTAAAGTGTTACTTAAAAAAAGTTAAAAATTCCCACAAAATAGGTCTAGCTAGCGTTAGAGTAAGTCTTTGAGAAATTTTTTACGATTTTAAAAATCGGTCAATAGTATTTTTTACAAAATTTCCATTAAATTTCTTTTTAATAAAAAAAAATGAAAGAATGAGAAAAACGTTTTATTTCTCAAGAATCTCCACAATTTTGTTATAATCAAGATAGTTCTAAAATAGTTGGATAATTCACATGTCATAAATAAACAGCTAGTTATAAACTATATAGCACACTATATATAGTATTAATAATATAGTCTAGTCAGTTGGAGGGAGTATAGAGTTTTATTTTTTATGTTGCATACTATTTATATTTTTATATATACATAGATTACGGCGGTTACGGTTATTTTTCTCTGTGTGTTACATGTATACAGAGATTTGAAAGATTGGTTGAATCTCGTTATATAGGATAGGTTATTTTTAGTTTTTTTTTTCATGTTGGATTTTATTTATCAGTATACTATCCTAACTAATTTAAAAACGATCATAATTATAATAATCTTGTAGATACTATTGTAGCTGAGATTTTTTCATTTCTAAGTTACTTCCATTTATTTGCTGTTTTAGCCATTTTCGTCAGATACAATAACGTACTAAAAACAACCAAATACTAATTAAAATGACTTGAAAGTGACAAAATATGAAATACATTAGTATATTTCCTAATTAAACTACACCCAAGGGCGACATTTGAAGGGTGCAGGGGGGGGCATGACCCCTCTGAGGTTTGACTTTAAGAAAAAAAGTAAGAAGGAAAAGAAAAATAGGAGGAAAAAGTAGAAAAAAAATGCTAAAATTCTGCTAAAATATAGCTAAATTTCCATTAAAATATGAAAAAATCTTTCAAAATTAGCTAATTTTTTACTGAAAAAGTCTTGACCTGCAAAAATCGCATAAAATTGGTTATTTTGTCAATGAAGACAAAAATTTCGCGATCGGGCTTTGCCCTCGCATGAAATTTTCTCAACATGTCCTTTCATGCAAAAGTTGAAATGATGCCCCTCACCACACCCCTAAGAACATATGAATAATGTGCATAGTACGTATAAGTACCATTCTTTCTTTAAGTTTTTCTCCTTAATTTTTACAAAATTTTCATTATCATTTTTTAGAATTTATTATGTATCTTATTACTAATATACATGATATAGGATACACATAACAACAGTAGGTTACCCCCTCTCACCTCATATAATTGTATTTCAGTAAAGACAGACAAGACAGAAGTAAGGTAGACTATTAAAATAAAATTAACTGAATTTAAAAATGTATTAAACTGAATTATGACTGAAATATAGATTAGTATACACGACTAAAATTGGAAGATTTTTTATCATTCTCTTCCTAAGCTTATTCATTTTAAAATAATATACAATAATGAAATATTTTGGCAAAGTAATTGTCAATTCAGGCCATCCAGAATTACGTAATAATTATTTTTGTTGAATAAATAATTGTCTTATTATTTTCATAATTTATTATTCGGGTTTTAAATTACCAGAGAATTTAAATTTTTGAAATTCAATATCGAAAATATCATATGAAAAAAATATTACAATCCAAGGAAACTTAAAGTATGAATATTTTTTATATTGTAATCCAAGGAAACACAAGCTAGCCTATTTCTTTGAAAATAAATAGTTTGTGTTTCGCAATTTTTTTTTCATATGATGGCCCTGATGATGAATTTTTTAAATTTAAATCCAGGTAGGTAGAATAAAACCAGAAAAGAACTTTATTTCTTTTGGTGATTCTATTTATTTCATTTTCTGATTTCTGCAATATTCAGGAATGAAAACACAGAAGTTTAAAATCATATGTTTTTAGTATAAGAGTGTTTTCGTTAATATTTCTATTACAATAGACAGTTAGTAATTTGTTGGGAAGTTGTCATAATTTCAATTCAAATTGTAATAAAATCGTATCTTACTATAATAGGCCTATATATTATTATATTACATATTATAAAAAGTGTTATCCATACCGGTATTAATCTAAAATGCCGAAACATACGCGTTTTAATCGATCTACATGTTCCAATATATTTCAACCTGTTGATCCATTCATTTCTCCTTTTACTTCATTACTTGTATGATTTCCAAAGTCAGCTGTTTGAGTTCGTCTATCCCCTACTACTACAACATGCCACGCAAAGAGTGAAAGAAAGTATTCTTACCTGAAAACTAACGTAGAGTGTAGAACCAGGATAAACATATTGATAATAACAATCTTCTTTTCCTGGATCAACATGTACTTTATAATCCATTGCTACTCCTGGTGCATTTGCGTATGTAAAATCATCTTCTTCTGTTAATACACTTAAAAGAAATGTTAAACATATCAACAATAAAATACGACCATCTGTTATTAACGCCATCGTAAAGTAACTTTTACTTTCTCTCAACAGATGGGGTACGAGTCACTTCAACAGGTGGCGCGGAAATTAGAGAACGAGTAGAGTCTAAGAACGAGAATTAAATATGCTCAATACTGTAGGGTTACCATATTTTCTTTGGCTGAAAGTGTGATTTTTCAGAAATCGATTTCGAAGACCTTCCGAGGAGCGCCACCATGGTTAGCCATGGTAGTTATTTACATGGAAAAACTACCCATTTTATAGTCCGTTTCACGTGAATTATACTCCACTCTTTGATCTTTGAAGACGCGTTACTTTACTTCTATTCTCTAAAAATTTCTCAATATATGAAGTTCAGTTTACATGTCAATTGTATTACCAATACCATATTCATCAATTAAATTATTATGTCAAATACTGAGAGAACAGTAAGTTCTCCAAAATCAATAGTGGAGTATAATTAATGTGAAACGGCCAATAGCTAGTTTCGACTGATATTTACAAATATTCTGACTACTATTTTTGATTTTTCATAACAATAACTATGATTAAAAAAATTGTCACACTGGTAGACCCCCCTCCTCTCATCTTCTACATGTCCCTGTTTGTGTGAGTGAAGAAAATTTTCAAGCAAAATGATGTTCCATTTTAGGGCGATTTTGGCTAACTTTCATTTTTTTTAATCCAAATTTTTATGCTAATGAGGAGTGATATTGCATTATATAGGTTACCGGTACCAGATTGCCCACTTGAAATTTAGATGCAAAATATAATTATATATTTTTTGTGCTGCTACATTAGTTAAGTGAGCGTATTTTAATTGTGAATTGTGATTAATTTTCAGATTATAGGAAACATTTTAGAAACAAAAATACAATTTTAAAGAATTTATTGTATCTATAAGTACAGTACACCTATGTAGAAATTCACCTTAATAAACTTATTTTTTTGTAATTCTGGAGTAATTTTTAACTTTCATTATTATGTTGCGAAGGTTTCATAAAGAAAGATGATTTGTTTTTTCAAATAAAACATGATTGTGAGGATGTAGAAATTTATGTTTGTCATCCAATCTAAGAACTTTACATCATTACAAGATGCTATAGAATCTCTAATTCTCTCATTTCAAACTCTACATTTAAAAAGTTATTTTGAGCACTTTTAATATAACTTGAATGGCATTAACGTTTCAATTATTTTTCAAAAAATAAAATTAAGTGATACCCGATATTCTCAAATAAACCACGGATTTAAACTGACCACATTACTTCATTATATTTCTGAAATTCAAAAAAGGATTCACTTTATTGGAAAAAGTGTTATTTGGTGCCTGTCGATGTGAAAAGTGTATTCAGAAAGAAAAGCTTGAAAAATCACTCATAAAAGCGTGATCTGGTAACCCTACAATACGGGAATGCACTTAATACATTCTTCTGTTTCACAATATATCATTTAAATACTTTTAACGATTTACATTATAATTAAACTAAAAATTACTATTTTAAATTCCACACGTCATTTCAACATTTAATAATGAGAACAAAATAACAATAAAAATTATTGAAATATTATTAAGGTATTGCTGATAATATTCCCTTTATAAGAAGGTAGTCGACATGGGCATCGTAATTTTTTATTTTTGATCACAGACACTTGTGAGTTTAATATGATCATCCTTTATTAAGGGTTTTCAGGAGCTGTGAAAAATATCGAAGTTGCCGGCGATTTTGGAAGAAACCCCTGACCGTAGATAACACACGACACATTTCCACAATTTAATTTATTTTAGAAGTGAATTTTCACTGTTTTTGATTCTAACCTATGAACGCCCCTGATTCTATTTTTTTAGAGAATTTGGTGACATGATGAAAAAATATAGAGTTAAAACTACATATTACCGTTTACTTCATTAAAATCGGTTCAGTGGTTTCCATTTGGTAGCCGATTTAAATGTGTCACCTTGCTCTGGGACACCCTGTAGTAATATATTTCTATATAATTTGTGCAAGGAATTAGTGTATGAAGGAGGGGTTACAACATAATATATATACATCCGAGTTTTGAACTATTTTTCAACAATTTTAAATGTTATTAGTGAATATACAAAAAAAGTGTTTTGGTGTTGAAATTGGAATTAAAAAAAACTTAGTATAAGAATCCGATAGAAATATGAATACAGTTTCAGTAAGTTATTATTTATTATAATCAGGATTGTAATTCCAAATTTACAAAACTCCTGTATTAGAATAGGAATTGAAATATTTATTTTTATAATTATACTCACCCCTGGTTACAACTACATAAAAAATGTCATACTATTTTGATAATAGTTCATAAAAAAAGGAAGAGCAATAAATATTTGGTCATTGAAATGAACCAATACAGGAAAAAACATGCTGGTGGTAATTGCCTCCTATTCCGCCCTAAAACTGCAATTTATCTATGTTAATATTGTAAATACAGCAATAGGTCAGATTACAGAAGTGATATAAGAAGTAAAACGAACAAATAATAATAATAAATATATTGTACAATAGTATGTAAAGACGCGAGAAAACTGTAATGATAAATAAAATATTTTGTACAAGATTTACTATATTTATTTATAAAACTGTATATAGGAAAAGTTTTTATTTTATCGAACTACAGAATGAATAAGCTTCAACTATATAATATTCTGAAATCAGTGCTCATCACATTATATACGTTCTGAATAATTAAAATGCAGAAATATTTTGCTATATTTTTTTCTGTTATACTGTATATAGTCGAAGGAAGCAGGCTCCCAATTGATTCAACGTTTAAAGTTTTCTCATGGAGAGATTTAGTCTGTCCATGATTTAATTCATCTTTTATTTATTCATTCAGGTACTTTTCTTTTTGAAGTATATTATAATAGAACCATAAAGAGACAAAAGTATATATTATGTTGACTTGTCATTCTGTTCACTTATCAGTATTATATGAAGTGATTTCTCCCATAACCTTCCTTTCATATACTTTACCTTGGAGGTATAGAAAATGAGCATCAATATTTTAGTATAGGGAAATGTTCCTTCATAAAAAGGAAGATATCTTCTTGGACCAACATAATGTTAGAGCTTTTGCAAATACTTTGGTATAACAATAGGTTTGGAAAGTGGCTATTAACTTTAGGAATACTGTATGTTTTAAGTAGATTATTGGAATTTTCTAAAATAAAACTATCGATTTTTCACCTCTCTTTATTCCTTTTCTTTTGTGTTAAAATGAGGAAAGAATCTTCTTTATAATTCTTTCATTCAATTTAATCAGCTTTCGATTTAAAAAAAAAGTTAAAAAATATCCAGGATATAAATTTTTTGTTTGTAATGCAATATTGCGTTAGAAATAGACTGCAGAATCAAATATGCTGCAACTTCACTTAATATAGGAATTTCATTTTGTCTACTGAATGAAAAATATAGCTGCCGAAATATTTTTCCAGTGATACAAAAACTGAGATGAAAGGGAAATTATTTTTACAATATACGAAAACACTGTACGAATTACTGTAGAATTCTTTACTTTCTGTTAAGTTCATTTTAAATTAATCCATTTCATTCTTCTGTGTATATAATTATAATATTATTAGGTATATTTCAATCAAATACATACATGAACTACGATTACATGAAGGTAACAAATCAAGACTTTCACAAAAAATGAAAACGTTGATGTAAATAACGTATTGTTAGTTATGAGACTAATTTTGAATTGTTGTCATTAACCAACAATTCAGAGTTGCCTGTAAGCAATAACACTATAGTTGTCTATAAGCAATAAGACCTACATGCAGGGAGTCCTTTCTGATGTGGTAAATACTTATTAGTGCGTATATTGAATTTTTACCTTCTTTCAAGTGGTTTTATTTCATTACAAAACTTAATGAAAATTATTCTCAAAAATATTATTACCTTTATTGTTCATATAGTCCATGTGGAATTAATAGGTATTATCAGAAAGGGATGGCTTCCTGGTATTATGAGTAAGGAAAACTTGGAGTATTTTTGAACAGTTTGGTCAACAGAAACTTTTGAAGTGAAGAAGAATAAGATTCTTAAGATTGATTTATATATATGTGTATACTCTAAATTTATTATGAGGCACAGTTATCAAAATAATGAATTAATGAAAGAAATACGTATTTTCTTGGTTCGTTTCAAGTTTTCTTTACAAAGAAGTAATAACCTATAAGATATATGAATAAGTATAAATGAAGCAGATGTCCCGAGTCTTTTTTTACGCCAACAGTGAAACATTAATCAAACAATTTTGCAGAATAATGTACAGTATTATTCCAAATTTATGTGACTAAGATAAAACATACACTTTTATTAATTTGAGACTACATGTAGTCAACATCACAGGTAGTCAATGTCACAGGTAGTCAACATCATTCCTATTGCTGTATTGTGATGTCTGTAAACGGTTCAATTGTTCGTTAGTATAAATTCTTATTTCGAAAATCAATCATACAACTGAATAAGATAGTCTTGAAGATTAAAAACTGAGATGAATTAAAACATAACTATAATCAATTTCTTAGTCATGTTTCATGCGTAGCCTATACACTGTTTAACAATAACCATTATAGAAAATAATATTTCAGTACTCAATTAAATAGTAAATTACTCGCAATACTTCAATATAATGTGTTAAAATATATACCCCCCCATGTTTTTTTTATGAATTATGTTCCTGTCTTCACAGCATAGTCAATAAAACTTTTTCTATCTCATATTCTGCGGGCTTTTCATATAAAAGTTTGACAAGTTGAATGATAAAGTTATTTATATCTAGTGAATTTGATTTGAAGAAAGTTGTGATGTCTCGTGAGAATGTTCTAACTTCCTCTCACCAATAGATAGAAGAAAATGATCTTCCATTGCTTTAAGTGATGATCGTTTCTTCTACTCATGGAATAGATGTGGAATTATTAATGTTCTTATACCTATTGTTCTTTTATTACAAAAATTGTATTTCTAGTGGAAATTTACAAAATTAAAGTGTTTTATAAGTTTAAGGAAAACTTCAAGTATGTATTTGTATTGAAATTCATTCGTTTTTTTTATTATTCGTAAATTTATAGTATTTGTGTCATAATATCATGTTGTAGAATAATTATTATTTTAAACTTAATGTACATCTGTAATTGGGCTTATGGCTGTTGAAGCGCAAGGAAATAAATAAAATGAGATGAAAAGAAATCAACTGGCACAAGCATTTAAGCGAAAATACTGAAAAGAGAGAGAGAGAGAAAGAGAGAGAGAGAGAGAGATGGGAGAACGAGACAGAAAAGTAGAAATTAATGATTGTGTCATCAGTGGAATAGAGGGAAGTTCCAGTGTTTTCAGAGTCATTTATTCCTGAAAAAAAAAAAAACATTTACGTTAAATAACTTATTATTGAATATATAATTATAGAATGTTGTTGTTATATTTTATAACTATATTATATGATTTTAGCAATTGTATTTTCCATTTTTTTCTCCCAGGTAGATTTCGTAACAAAACATTCCTTAAAAAAAAAAAAGTTTCCAGCTGGCCTCGATAACAACAGAACCTTTCCTACAGAATGAAATGCCCTTTCCTATTCTAATTTTTGTATATATATTTGAGAATAGTCTTATTAAGAAAACATAATAAAATAAATTTAAATTCTATCTTTCTGTAGAACCATGCACCTATCCCAAAAATGTGAACACACACAAAATGTTCATATTGTACAGAAAATGACATTTTTCTCTCCTGGTGTTGTATTTTTTATATTTCGAGTTGATAAAAATCGATTTTGCTTCAATCTCAATACAAACCCAATTTCAGAGCTTTGTGCTGTATACACAAATAACACAGACAGTGATTTCAAAGTTCCATTTAAAGTAGCACACCTCTTTCAAGAAATAGCTCAAAGATGAGAAGACGAAAAAATATTGTGTAACGTCACATTTACTTTTTCTTTCAACAAGAAATGGATGACGCTTTTCTTGCTCTTCACAAATATAATATTAATATAGGAGAAAAGCAAAGAGTAATGTATACTTTCTACATTACAAATAGTATTTATTACATTTGAAAAGTGTAGTAAAGCAATTTGAAAACTGTACTAGAGCAATTTGAAAGAGGGTATAGAGGTTAAAGCAGTGTACTGTAAGTGTGTTACTGTTGAATATGTATGACCTTCGTACACAGGTTATCGAACATGGATCATTTCAATCTCAAAAAGAAATATTATAATCGTGCAGATTAACTTATAGATATAAATGAAAAATGTAAAATATAATATTATTTAAACTATTTAAAGTGTACCATAATTATGTTCCCAATATTAACATTGAAGCACTTCGAGTCACTAAATAGTCAAACTTCTACCTCTAGTATTAAGATAATTCAGTCCAGAGTAATAAAGTTCCTGTAAAAATTATGTAATAAAAACTAATTTTTTCTATAATTTTTGGTGCAAAATTTATCACGCTACTACTTTTTGTTCCTGACATCCTGACATAACCAACTATCTACAATAAATAAAGCAATTTAAAAAAGAACGATCATCAGTTTATCACCAACCGTTCTTGATATAAACTCCGAAAGTTTCATAGTGACGTCATTAACTCATTATCAGCAGTGACGTCATTATCCACAAACTTTCTGCAAACTGTATCTACATCTAATATCTTAAAAAACGGCTGGGCTCATTGTAACCACTCTTTTTCAAGAATCATTAGAAAATACTATAATATAAGACTGATTTTTCTGTTTCCTTCTAAAATGTATTATGACCCTTGTATAAGTAGACTTCGCATAAGTAAGTTTGTAATGTTATCTATACGGCATGAAAGGCTTGCTTCACTTTAATAACAAACATACAGATTTAGTAAATTAATCATTTCAAAGTCTTATTTTTTAAAACTTTTAAACACTTCACATTTCTGAATAAACTATAAAGGTAAACTCTCAATCCGTCATTGTGAACATCATGCTGAACCCTGGCTATTTCTGCAGCCGCTATATAGTAAAGGAAGCGCTGACAACAATATTGTTTAACGAGACTTAATATTATACTCTTTCGGAATAATCAATTAAAAAATATGTAGAGTGACGCGCTAATAAATTATAATTTACAATAAATTGTCCAAAATTTGTGAAAGTATACTGAATGAAGTAAATGTATATTTGACTGCTTTTACAGAAGTGATGGTTCATGTAATTAATGCACCAAATTGTACACCATGTATAGTTGATGAAATTACCTTACTAAGTACCATACAATCTTATTTACGGTAAATATAATGCTGTTTAAATCTAAGTATTATTTTTAATCTAAGTAATGAGTAATTGCAACATACGGTATGAGTAATTGTGTGTATGACGATTATATTATCTATATATGGAACTCAATAATAATCACATACTGTATTATTTTTTAAATATCTAATCTATACGCTTTCTATTTGGGTAACGAAAATGATTCTATTTTATTTTTGATTGTGGAGACAGTCTTTCAATTAGTATGACATATCTATTTTCTCTTGGGGTTTCTATCCAATTTGTGACAAAAACTAAACATGTTGAGAAATGATAAATTTTATTTGAAATAATCCTACCTGTCGCCAGTGTGGATTCTTTTAATGTGATCATAAATCTTGTATTATCTATATTGAAATGTTGAGTACTTTCCCTGCCTTCACGCTCGTTATAGAAATATGACTCTGATACAGGAAAAAACTCTACATACCATGAGTGTTTCGCAATTTTACACTAGAGTGGATTATTAATTTTGAAAGAGAGAAAGGATCATTTTTTTTCTTGTTATGAAGCTGACTAATTACATCACATTTCAAAAGCGTTTGAAGTCTTTGTTATATATTAATATACCCTCTATGTAATTATGTAGTTCTCTGCATTGGAGTTAAAGTATACATAGTATAAGAGGATAAGGCATTTATTTGAATTCATTTGAGTATTACTAAAAGTAGGAGGCATATGAATAATATATACTTTTGATAAAGAATATGTTTCCCTTCAAATTTTGGTACAAAATAAGCTTAATTAAAAACAAACTTTATAAAAATGCAGCCATCTTCATTTATAAAATTCACCATAGAACATGTAATTTATATTATAATTTAACCTGCTGTTGGTTTGTCATTTCCTTCTAACTCATTATGAGAAGCAATAATATAATTATATTTATCAAAACAATCACTTATATTCATTTTTTAACAGAGAACGTACAATATAAGAATCCATTATCTCTGTTGATGCACAACATAGCTAAAAACTAAAACTTATAAACAGTTGAGACGACTTTTGTATAGTAATTATTCGATACAACTTATATTTGAAATCTCGTAAATTATTGTTAACAACTTGTCATATACAGAACAGGAAAGCATGACGGTGTTATTTTCAATTTATAAACTTTCTTGAAAAGTACAGAAAAGTAGAAAGAGAGGAGAAACGAGAAGGGCGTTTATTTACATTATTTCTGTTTAAAAAAAAACATTTAACATTATCTTATTTAAAAATAAAATGTAACAAAAAATATTAAAATGGCTCCTCTATTCACCGAAGCATGTTAAAAAATTTTCTTTACCTTTCCTGGCAACATGAATTTTCATTTTTAATTTTTTTTTTTGCCTTATTCCCTCTTTTCACGATGCATAATATTTTTAAATTTTGACTAAATTCTTTGTAGGGAGTCTAAATTTCCATTGACTCCAAAATAATAAGAGGTTAGGTTAGGTCAGGTCTACATTCTGAAAATTGAAATAATGCAGCATATTCAGGTACACAGCATATTTCCTTTTCTACAAAATAATTCATAGTGTGTCTTCTTGATTACCTTAGCATATTCATAATAACTTTTGCTACTTTGCAAAGTCTCTTTTTAATATCCAAATACTTTTTCTGAAATGTTTCGCAAAAAGTATCACGGTGCTTTTACTGGATACTTTTTTTAAAAGTAACTTCCTCATGTCAGAGCAAAACAAAGAGTTACGTGTAGTAAAATCAAAAGATGCACATAATTGAATAAGTCAACCTATCCTCTTATGAGACACTAATACCTCAGGAGCCGAAGCTCAAAGTTCTTCAAAAATAAATGTTCAAATGCAGAGCCACTAAATAAATTAACTTTTTAAAATAGTGTATACAATTATAGTTACTTATTCGGGGAAAGGGGGCACTCTGTATATTATGATTATATGGTAACTGCCTAACTGGTACAATTACTATGGTGTAACTAAAATTATGATTGTTCTGTCAACATTACAATAATTATTATTCCATCTGATAGTTATAATTGATTATTCCATCTGATAGTTATAATTGATTTTTCCCAATCACAAGTTTATTTTTGTACAAAACTGAATTTATTTGAACGATTGATGATTGAACATTCTTTGTTGAATAATGAAAGTACATCAAGAAAGCTTATCTCTGAATGATAAATTGATAAAGGTAAAAGGTTCTGATTTGAAAGTCATAAATAGTCTGTTACCCTTTAGTTGTATCTCATTGTATTTGTGTAGTTGAAGGAAACTTCTCATTAGTGGTTACTGTTGTTTTGAAAGTTCGTATCTTCCTCCACACTTTCCACAATGTGTTTCTTGTATCTCTTCGGTCTTCTTCTCTTGGTGAATTCACAACAACAACTTGAAGCTAAACCTCAACCTGGACTTTGTGGAACTTTCAGAGATCCTGTAAGTATACTACAATATTATTACCCATCGTACTTAATCAAATAGTTAGAGAAATACATACAAGATGATGATAGAACTTTCAAAATTTCAAGTAATATTATTATGAGAATATTGCAAGTGAACTTATTATAGTGATGTGGGAAAATATTTTTCTTTACTGTTCATAACAAAATTGTGTTTTGTGATATTATTTCTGAACAACAAATTATCTTTCTGTAATGGTTTATTATTCCGTTGGGCAGCAGTATACATAATTGATTGAATTCATTATTATATTTGAGTAACTTTAAAATATTGCTACTCAGGAAATGTTAAATTCTAGAACACAGACATTTTAATTTTAACAGTCTGAAATGCAAATTACCCAAGTAGACACGTTATTAATTTGTTGAGTCTTCACAAAAGTATTTATTGCGGAAAGGGGTCCAAAAAATGGGATACTTATCTTTTTTTTGTAATAATGAAGCTATAGAAAAACACAATAGCATTTGAAAGATTTTTAATTTTATTTAAAAAAATAAATGTTTTTTTTTTAATAATCTGTGCCGTATTCCGGTCGGTACGGCATTACAAATGCAACAGAAAGTGAATGAAAGCTTTACACTGGTAAAAGAAAAGGTGATATGTGACGAAAAAGAAAGAAAATATTTTTAATCATTATTGGTTATATAAAGGAGTATAGTTTGCGAATAATTATAAAACTATTATTATTATTTTGTTGCTGCTTTACAGAAGAATACTGGTTTTTAATTTAATAAGATTGCTATAGAAATTTCCATTTACCATAAATTGCATGTATATAAGGACATAGCGGGCGGTTATAATATAGCATAGACTGTCATAAAACTATGCATTTTTAGAAGAAGAACAAGATGCTCCGTCATATGGTGTTTCGTTCACTTTTCTAGTGTCATTATTTCAGAAAGCATCACGTTCTAAACATCCATTTTTTGGGCCACTTTGTATAGCGATTGCTTGTATATACTTTACACACAACAGGAGTGAAATTGACTTCTTACCGTTTTCTAAAAAAACATCAATTTGTAATTCAACCTCTTCTGTCATTTGTATTTTATATTTGTATAGACAACACACTATTAGTAATTAGCAGTTCATAATGCTGGTCTAAATGTACTCATTTGTAGGTAAACAATTATTTTATCATACAGGATAGTATTCATATAACAATATTTTGAAGAAATAAAAAATCCCAGAACCAGATTTTATTATATTATACCTAAATACTTTTTTTGTATACAATACTCTGTATAGTGTAGAGTAATACATTTATTTTTAATGTGACTGGCATATTTTAATAAGATTTTTCTTTCTTTCTTAGTGTGATATTTATCCATGTTGTCCTGGATTTATATGTATTCCAACACTTCCAGGTGTTGTACAATGTGATGTATTAAAAGCGGTAAGTTAAAGCAAATAATTATATAAGAAACAGAAGCGGAAATATTTTAATATTCAAATAAGTACAGCTGAACATAAGTTGAGACATTTTTATATACATCAGGCACAGGAATATTTTTGTATCTTCAACAGAACATTATGGAGCTTGTAAATAAGAAAACTTTCAAATAAAACAGTAGTTTCCTTATGACAGTTTTACTTGTTGACATAGAGAAATACTATTTCCAGCTTCTTTCGCAAAGTATCGTCTGATTTTTTTTTTATTAGAATTACGTATTGGTTTAAGTTATGCACTTCTAAAAAAATGTGGGGAACTCTTACAGGAGAGATTTTCACAGGAGTTACACTATGTCACCATCTGGGAAGGTTCTCTCATAGTTTTTAGTATATTTGTGAACGTATGGGGAAAGAATCAGAAACGTTATGTCTTACCAATTGTACGATGTCCACGATTATGTGATAAGAAGAAAAGGACGATTATCTGTTGTTTAATTACGTCCATTTTCTGTCCAGTATTTTATAGATCTGCATTCAAATAAGCTCAATAATGCACTCCAATACTTTCTTAGAAGTTATGTAATCTTCGCTTCTTATCCTAGAAGTTATGCGATCTTCGACTAAAGTGTTCAAAATATTTTACAAAATAACTATTCCTATCAAAACTACACCATAAGAATAAATTCATATTTGGTATGGTATTTAGCTAACAGGTAAGCTTTCATTTAAAAAATATCTAAATCTCTAACTACCTCGTGCGGGATACGGGGATATATCGCTCTCAGCGAAATAACCATCATCTGTTGCAAAATAGGTATTATCTGTTGCAAAATAGCGATCAGCTGTTGCAAAATAAAAATAGGAGAACTTGTCTGCAAGAAATTCCTTTTAGAAAAACCTGATAATATTTTTTTTCCATCATAGAATGAGAAATTGAAACAATTACAAAGCCCAATCATGTAGGAAATACAACAACTCCAATCATGTAGGAAATACCTTTTTATTTCGACCTCATTATTTTGTCTTCTCTTGCAAAAGGAAAGAAACAAAACGGTAAAGAGGTTAATAAGATCTACTGTGACACGAGAAAAAGTGTGATAGGTTACTTCTAGACTTACATTATTCTCGCAACAAAATACTAAGTTGAATAGGCAGAAATCTCTCAAATTCCCATTTTCCAATATACGGTAACGATGAGGGGAGCTATTTTGAGGAGGGCGAAGGGTGTCATATATATAGGAAATATAGAAGAATGAGAATTTGCGTTTCTGACATTCAATCATATTCCAGAAAGAAAAAAAAGATAGTGAAGTTTAAAAATGATTCTTATAAATCTGCAGGATAAGGATAATATAGCTATTTTGCCATTCTTGGATGTTCCTATACGTTTACATATTCATTTTCATTGTTTTGTAAATTTACATTAAAAATGTGTTTATGTTTTTGTAATATTTTGTATAACGATATAATGGTTAAATGAGGTGATTTTCTTTCAAACTTTCTTGTAGCAATTTGCAATATTGTATAGATGAAACGGCGTAAAGAATGAAAAATGCTTTCCTATCTTAATTCCAGGATGTAGTTGAAAATGTAGCTTCTA
Organism: Campodea plusiochaeta; assembly: GCA_034698565.1. Classification (NCBI taxonomy): domain Eukaryota; kingdom Metazoa; phylum Arthropoda; class Diplura; order Rhabdura; family Campodeidae; genus Campodea; species Campodea plusiochaeta. The sequence goes on along the minus strand of JAQIWE010000393.1, from coordinate 7,128 downwards.
TTGAAAGTTTGAAGAAGTACCCAACAGATTGCATTGATGAAATTGGAAAGGAAAGAAATTGAAATCTCTCCAACCACCTGAGGTATGCTAAAGTACTACATTCAAATATATGTGAAAGTACTATATTCAGATGTAAAAGTATTGTATGGAAATATATGTGAAAGTACATCATTGTAATACAGAATACTGAGGTTTGGGGAAGTATATAGAAGAGGAGAGAGGATGGGTCAAAACAATCTTCTTCACATAATATTCCACACAATTCAAAAATCTGTTATCTGTGACTCTTTCATATTAGTTACTTTCGATATATTTTTACTTATTCTTTCGTCCATTAATATTATAACGAACAGTATAGAAGTTACATAATAGAACAGATACCACACTAAACACAGGTCATACTGCGAATTTATAACTTTTCTTCAAATGTACGATAGTCATTCGTAGATTTATCTGCGGGTATATCTGCTAAAATCATAAATGATAAACTCTAAAGCTGATGATAACAATGCTGCTCAAAATTAATTTACTTCTAAGTGAGTATAATGTATATGAATCGAACTTTTGTGAATGTCAGAGTGTACAATATTTTAAGTTGAACGAAGAGGCTTTAATGTATTCTTCTGGATTCTGGTTGTCAGTGCTATAGCTAATGACATCAGTTTAAACTGTCAACTGTAGAAGTAGAGGGGAATGAGTTTACTCATACACAGTTGATCAAAAATAAATTAACAAAATTTTAAATATAAAAGCTTGTAGAAACTACAACAGCAACTTATTTTAACTTGGCATAGAATAAATTACGGTTTTTGAGCAAAAGTTTATATCATGATTTTAATGGCGATTACGTATATGTAGAAAAATAATAAGTTTAGGCCTAATTATTATAACAATGCCTAATGCATGCAATTGAAGAATAATTTCCGATACTATATATAATGAGATTGTCACTATAAATATATCATTTCGTCTGAGTTATAAATATATCATTTCGTCTGAGTTATTTACTTTTTATATAAAATATTAGTTCGTTTCAAGAAATACATGTTCAATTACCGAAAGTGTGCATTTTGAGGATTTTATGTTTTTCTTTATATTTCTACTTCATCTAATTCATTCTACGCGAATATTACACAATAAACTATATAGATACTGCAGTTAATTTCATATTTTTAACAATAAGATAAAAAATTCATATTTCTAAGAATAAGATAAAAAGATATACCTAAGGAGAATAATTCTCTTTTATATTTGTAGCTGTATACATCTTTACAGAATATTCCTGTTGTATATTCCTGTTGCTGTATAGTACTCTTAAATCCAGATGGTTCATTTTCCGGTTTATTTAATGCATCTTTTCTGAACTGAAAAGAGTAATATCATCTTATACATCATGAAATATAACAAGCAACAAAGTATTTCTTTCTAAAAGAGTTCTTTTGTTCCACTTATAGCTATAAAAGAGAAAAATATTGTTGACTAAAGATTCATTTATTATCTTCTGAAAGATAAAAATAAGCAATTGTAATGTTTAAAAGCAGTAAATGTTGAGCGTAATGATGATAGAGTGAAATAGAGTTTATTTATAAGTAATATAATATTTAAGAGGTGAAAGTGATGAAAGGGAAATACTCGTACGAGAATGCTTTAAATACACTTCAAACTTTAGTGTAGAGTAAGTATACACACAAATAAGGAATACGTAGTAATACGCATGGAATATTATAATATTAAACGTTTTTCTCAGTGGAAGATTCCATGCATTGCCCCGTTTCACTTTCTTTGCTCTCAATTGTACCCGCGTTTTCAAGGAACCATTAATCTGCTTTGGAAAACGGGACCTCCCGCTGAAAAATAATGGGCCTTTAATGACTGTAGAGACTGTTGTAATGCTATGGAATGTAATACTGTAGCAATACAGTCAATAATTATGGTGTCACTACAGCACAACAATTATGGAAGTGTGCAAATTGTCATTAAGTGAAGAAAAATTGTTTTTGAGTTGATCACAATATAATGTAGGGGTAGATCATATAGCACTTCTGTTTAATCAATGTACTTTTAATATTTCTCCTAGTGAGTTGATATTTTACATTCCTTAAAAATATTTTGTCTTTTGTTTATTGCGATTGGCGAAAGCTCCATATTTCAAAATTAAAAATTTTAGGCATTTGTTTTCTGTAATATTATCACTTAAAGAAGAGGTATTACAAGGATTGTATTTACTATTTTTTTAAGATATTTTTTATTTCTTTCTGCAGATAGTTTAGCTTTCCTCTAAGAGCTATTTTTATTTCTTTTCCGGAAAAGATACCAGCACTATAATTTTTGGAAAATGGACTTAAACGTATTCTTAATTGTAATAATAAATATTTTAATGTGTCGTATAAGTATCGTTGTTTTGATTAATCTTCATTAATATTTTGTAGTATATGAAATTTACATCATACTGGAAGTCATCAATATAGTTACATGTTGCAAGTATTTGTCACTTTATAGTTTAGTTGTTTGCATCAGTAAACATTTGTTCATTCTTCAGAGATGGGGGAATCAAATTTTTATTTTTTACTACTTATTGTAAGTAAATTGTTTATTTTATTTTATTTGAAGATGGATCATCATAATACATAGTATAGGATTACAATGTAGGTGATAATTTACAGTTTTACACAATGCTTATTATGATAGATGTGGAAAGTGGAAACGAAAAACTATGAAAACAAAAACAAAACAAAAAACGAAAAACAACAAAAATGATAAGAACGCAAAAATAGTAGACTACATACATCACAGGATGTTATTCTATCATTTCTCTATTTTGAGATAATTTTATGTTTAATTTTATTTATGTTAACTGAATAAGTTCGTAAATAATAAATGAAGAGATTTACACAGCAATAATAAATGATTAGGTGTAGTAAATTAACTTTAAAGCTAATGTATTCAGAATGAGTGAATGACTTGTTTCTTTCGTACTTATCTCCCCACCTCCAACATCTCCCCACCTCCAACATCTCCCCATCTCCAAACTTCTTTATTCCATAAAAACGCAAAGTTTCAATCGGTCTCCATTCGCCACGGCAATCTACATGTGCGGTATACATGGAATTGGATTAACGAGACAATCGGTCTCCACGGTATGTGTTGCTCTATAGCGGCAATCTGTCTACGCGGCGAGGTGCCCAAGGACGATCCTTTAGAATGGATCCCGAAAATTGTTTCCTATAAATGTACATTTAATATGAAAATACTTGTAAAATGTAGTTTTTATGACTGTATGAGTGGCAATCATTTGATATACTCATAAAAATAAAGTACTCTGCTTCCTAGTGATAAACTATATTTTATTCTCGAATTTTTTATAGTTATTGTCATGAAATTTGATATCAGTAGCAAATGATTGAATTGGCAGAAATATATTTATGAGAATGAGTTTTATCTATTTACTGTGCTAATCTGCCAATATTTCTTAATGATATATCTAATATGAAGGATATGCAGAGGCTTTGTGTTCAGATCTCCTCTTGAAAATGAAATGTTGTACATTTCGAAACAATTTGTTATGTCACATAATAAATTATACAACAGAGAAAGGCAAAACATTGGTGTATTTTTTAATCACAGTGACTTTGTTAATATCCTTACAAACTCAGATTCAGATCTTGCTTTATACTGTAGGTTGCACTAATTCCAAGTCATTTGATCTCGGACTTTGTATTAGTGATTTGAACTTAAACTATATAATGATCATTTGGTGCCTTTGTTGGCGATTTGAAGTCAGATTATACTCTGTCACTGCCAATTTTATTTTTACATAATATTTTACAACTTACCGGTAACAATATTTACAGAATTTTAATTTTAAAATTTTCTAATTTATATATGGAAAAAAAATGTTCGTTTTAATTTATCTGTGACATACTGATTTTCTTAAATCCAATATCAAAGTCATCACAATATAAATCTTCACTCACAAATACTCTGTGAAAGGTAAAAAAAATAGGAAACAAGAATTTAATATATTTAATACTTGGAAATATTACTTTCCTTCATATTCCAGAATAACATCGTAAGAAAATAATATTTAAAACATGTAACATGACTCATGTTATCGCAAATTGATCACCTTTTAATATTTCACTTACTAATGTGTCATTTTTAAATTCTGACTCATTTGAATGTATTTAAGGAAAAATATGTTATAGATTGTCTGGAATGTAAATGCCAGTCAAATTTCAGAATACTGTGACAATTATGACAAATAATTCTCTCATACTAAATAGTGTAGCATAATAATTCTTATTAACCCTCAAATAAAATTTTCAACATTAGTGTTTTGAGAGTTCATAATTTATGTTTCATTTTTATTTATAAAATAATTCTTAAAAGTAATAATTTAAATTAGGGATTTATATATATATTCTAAATGCAATTAATTATTAAGCTCAGAGGTGAATATTAATCCTTCTTAACATTTTGTAATTGGTTCAAAAATGCGATTTTGAAAAGTTCTGGTTATTCACAAATCGATCGTCTTTTAATGACTATATAGGATTAAAACTCATTTGGAAGAACAAAAAAAATTAAATGCGATTAAAAACTTTGAATGTTAATTAAAAAGGAATTAAATAATCACATTGATTAACATGAAATTGTGATATAATTAGGTTGTCATATAATATTCTTATGAATTACTAAAATAAGTAAAATACAAATAGCAAAACGAGTGTGAAAAATCTGTGCTTGATGTCGTTGAACGTTAATTATATCGATATTGATCGAAATACAATTATAATGAAAGAAGAGTTTTACATTTAATATAGTAAACAAGTATATAGCTTTTCTAATTTAATCAATAGTTGTAGAACAATAATACAATGATAATCCTTTTAATCCTATATACTGTCCTCTATCCTATACTGTCCTCTATGGGATGTAGTTAGAATGTGTAAATGTGAGGTTGTTATAGAAATACTGCATGTTATGTCGTGTTTTATCCAACTCATTTGGTTTTGGTTAAATTATTAAATTGTGTGATTTGAATGGTTGTAGTGATTTGAATTGGAAAGTTGGAGTGTTGTATGGAGGTTAATTAGATATTTTGTATTCAAATAATTTAGCGAATTTATTTTTAGATTTTTCGCAAAGAATATTTAAGATTATCGTATAAATAAGCAACTGAAGTATTTAGTGATTTTAAATGAAGCATACTAAATCGAAGTAACTATTAAATAATTTTTAATTCTATAAAAGCAAATAATTTTGGTTAATTAATAAGCATTACTATTACTCCAAGTAGTAATAGTAATTTATATATAATTATCTCCTCTCACATAAAATGAAAGGTTTAATTAAATATAAGTTTGTTTTGTTGATATATTTATATTATTTAATATTTTATTAAGAATATTTTTGTATCTAAACATAAAGAATATTTATATATTGGAGACATGTGTTTCTTTTAAAGTAAATAATATCTCTTTGCAAGAACAAATAATTTTTACAGTGAGGAACATATAATAATAATATGTGTTCAAATCCAGTAATGCAATCAATGAATCAATACTATACTTGTTGGTTCATTCACAGTTTCATCTCATATATATGTACGAGGGTGGGCTGAAAAGTACTGCCTCCAAACTCATAACTATTGAACCACAAAATTATTAATCTTGATGTCATTGTGTAACACCACTTTCCTGCTAGAATCACTTCAATTCAATAGGTTTATCAAAATAATAAACTTAAATTGGAAGCATGTCACGATGTCACGAATTGTAAGCATGTCACGACGTCACGAATTGGAAGCATGTCACGACGTTATGTTCAGTATACCAGAAATCAACTTTCTAAGTGCTGAAAACTGAATTACTTGAAAGTTAGAAAATTTATTTGGTCAAACAAGGATGATATAGGTATGAGTGCATTAATCACAGTAATCTTTTCGTAACGTTTAATTATTATTAATCCAAATTGAAAAACGAATCAATAAGAGACAAAAAGATTCATTAACCAAACTATTTTTTTGTAATGAATGCTTCTGATTTTTGTCTATACCAAGAAAATTGCAGCGCAACTGATTACTCTGATTGTTTTTGAAACTCTACAGAGAATAATTTTCTGAAGAATCGCCAATTTATCATTAATTTCAATTATTCGGAGTGTAATCGAAAATGTTGGTTAGTTAGTTAAGAAAACTGTGATATAGAAGAATACATTTGTTTTCAGCAGCTAGCTTATAAAAGATTCTTAAACTATTTCTGCTCGCTTAGTTTTGACAAAATGGATCTATAAAACATATAGAACAGTATACGAATTTAATTAATAGGATAAATGCGGTCTTGGAACTCAGTCGCCAGTCTATCTTCTTTCATGCAAGTACATAGGTATTCAATTACATAGGTACAAGTATGTACATATTAAGTTATAAAGACATGCCTTCAGGTTTCAGCGAATATTTTTGAACGACTGAACAGAATAAAATGATATTTTGAGTATCTCTAGCAGGTAAGGTAAGTGTACCAACAATATGACACCAAGTACACCATTCTAGCACCATTCATTCCAAAGTAATGAATATAAGGCATTAAAGTCCACTTTTGTATAACGTATAATAATTCAATTAATACAGAAACACTTCTTAAACATTAACATTTGAATAGTAAAGTATTAAAATAATGTGAGTCTGAAGCATCACATTAGAACAAGAAACTTTCTAAAGCATTGAAAATTAATATATAATAATTATATTGTACTACTTGGAAATATATCGAGTAGAAAAGAAGAGGAATTGAAACAACAAAGCGGTAGTTATATTCTTGATTAATAACTATTTGATTCTATTGTTGATTAATAACAATTTGATTCTATTGTTGATTAATAACTATTTGACGTTGGAAAGATATTGGTGAAAGAGAAATATGAGACACTATTAATTTAGAAACAATCAACAGATCGATTATTTTATTACATTTTATAATTATTAATTATTGTTCATTGCTACACCTTTTTAGTTGGATTTATAGTTTGAGAGTTGAATTTGAGTACTACAGACACTGTCTTAAATAGGACAACTTCCTACCCAAAATAAGATTAAGCAGCTTCTCTGACATTGGGGGGGGGGGGGGG
>JAQIWE010000392.1:0-22915 GCA_034698565.1 Campodea plusiochaeta | reverse complement strand
GAAATTCGTTCGTATTTTCCATCGATCGGCGGAAAATATTCCGAGAATTAACGGTTTTCGGTCGTCCACTCCCTACATAATCAAATGGCGAAACTGTCCACTTCTTTTGTAATAACCCTGTATCGTATTCTTACATTTATTATTGTCCAAAGCATAGTGGTGTAGTGATGGAAACGAGTGGAAAAGAGGGCCTTGAGCTCTAACTGTATCACGTGAATAAACATTATTATTATTATAGAAAGAAATTGTTCACAGGCTGTTATTTAAAAGACAATTAAGATATTATTAAAAAAATATTTGTTTTACTAAAAAATTTATTGTTACACTATTGCTGACAACTTTTATTTGGGATACTCATTACTAGGGAACTTCACGTATTGTCCCGCCTCGATTTTCATGAGACTTGGTGGAGTTATTGGCCTATGTGCACTGATCGCAGAAATTACATTATAGCTGCCCATACGAAGGTTTGCCTGTTTTATACGAGGGCAAAGTTCCAAAACCTGAAAAATAAAAGTATTCCAAAAGCTATCAAAATTTGCATATGTATAGTGTTTTAGAAGTATATTAATGGAAAAATAATGATTTTTTTAAACTGTACTTTAACCGTCTTTTATAATGGCAAAGTCCCAATAATTGTTGAATTGCTTAGGGCTATAGGAGATAAAAAAAAATATATTAGGAATATGGAAATTTAACAAATTATACTTCAACCAGATATAAAACACCCCACAAAATTTCAGAAAAATCTATTAAGCGGTTTTTGTGTAATACTTTTTTGTAATAAATTGATACATTTCCCATTTAAAAGCATTGGGACATGCTGGAGGTGGTGAAACCTATATCGATTTTGTAAGCTGACTGCACAAAAAGTAAAAAAAATGGATTTCTTGGAAATTTTGTGGAGTGTTTCACTGTTTATAGAGAAGCATCATACCAAATTTTCGTAGCTATAACTTTAAAAATAAATTTATATGTATCGTCACGTCAATACATTTAAGTGTTCATTTTTCAAAATTTTGCCCTCGTATAAAACAGGCAAACCTTCATATGGGCAGCTATAATTTAATTTCTGCGATCTGTACACATATACCAAAAGTCTCACGAAAATCGGGGTGGGGCAGTTCGTGAAGTTCCCCTGTTATAAATCAGTAGTGGCCGTAATATCTGAATATCGCTCGGATTATTATAAAACTACATATTTTCAGAAAGAAAACAAGATTCTCTTTACATCGTTTTCTCAATCCAGTTCTAGCTTTAATATTTCAGAAAATATTCTATTTTAAAAGTGGTGCCAGTTTTTTTGGCCCACCCTGTATATAAAAATTGAAAAGTATTTTGTTTTTCGAGATATATTGTCATTCATTTTAAAATGCTAGGTACTGCTTGTACATAAGTATAGCAATTACATCCGGATTAATGATTTTCGACGCATCTTTAATTTAAACTTAAAAAAGCAAATATATTGTCATTTAACCGTATAGAGTAAGTAAGCATCATTGTGCAATAAATAATGTAGGATGATGCATAATAATATAGGATATTAATATTGTGTTCAGCGGGGTTCTTTGTATGAACTATGAGGTATATGAACCGGTTCCACTTGATTGTAATATAAATTCTCATATGATTGCCACTTCCATCAATTTCATAATGTTTTATAAAATCATTATTCATTATTATCAAAGAAATTAATTACGACTCCTGTAAATGGTTCTATATTTTATAAAAATATTACCAGAGTTTTTCGAAAATGAAAAGTGTCTGAATAAAGATTATGACGCTTCTAAGTGTAAATTATGAGAGTGTTATTACCACAGAAGTTTATAATTATAGTTTTTAAATAATCAGTTTCATTCAGATCACTGCTGTCGTGCTGTGAGCACGTTCTCTCTACTTTGGGTTGACACAGTATTCTGTTGATTAAAATAGACAATTATTGAGATCAATATATTTATGATTTGGTAGAAAATATTTAACTGCAAGAATTTGTATTCAATACGTAGGAAAATTTTGAATTTTCTGTATATCTTACAATTTTTTATTGTAAATCATTGATTTTGAGACAGATTTGAAAAATAATACTTCTTCTAATGCTGATGTTTTTTTCCTCAAACTTCAGCTCTTTCCTATACAACGGCAATTCGGTAGCAAAAAGAAATGTAGGCCTATACCTCTTTATAATGTACTGTTGTGTTCGGGTAAATATAAATTTACTCATTCAGTGAAGGAATGAAAATTTTAAAACCTCTACTTTAACTCGCTTCAGCTTTTATTATATTTCTACATTATTTTATAATCATTAAGAAAAATGTTTTATTATTTCTTGCCTGTATGTTTTTTTATTTGAAGCATATATAATATGTATAATAATTCTGGTTTTCAGCTTTTTAAAGATATAAATGGTCATTTACGAAAATAGGATATTAGCTTCACTTTAAGTTTTTGCGGTAATTTTTGTGAAACATTCCGTTAAAAATAATAATTGTATAGGTTTAAGCACCGTCAGGGATATTGTAAAAATGTTTCATTAATATTTGAAAATATTTTAATACTCACCAACTAGAAAAAAGAGAGCAGTTTTGAAATAACTATTTTTATACACAATCATAAACAGAAAGAAGCTTGACAATTTTTTTATGTACAATCGATGGATTGAATACGGTTTTCATCATCAGATATATTGGCTGTTATTTAGATTATTACAACTTAATTCTTGTTCACAGAAATAAAAAAAATTTAAGATGTTGAGAAAAAGGAATATAAATAAAAAGTATACAGTTAGTTGTTAAAAAGGTTCAAGACTATTTAGTAGTGATAAAACTTCTCCAATCTTCCCAAAGAAACAGAAACCGAAGAAAGATAACTTTGCTGCCCTGGTATCTCAGGGAAGATAAAAGAAGTCATGAAGAAAAGTTGAGTTTTTCATCGCCTGCAAACCACCACAAAAATTGAAACAATACTTATGCCATTCAAAAGACAAAATACCAGATGGACGAAAACACGGAATCTACAGCGTTAGGTGCAGTACGAAAGCGCCAATTTACAGCACGAAAGCGCAAATTTAAAACTGCGATGCGCCAGCAGTGTTTTTCGCTTTACCGAAGGTGAAAGTATCAAATAACAGCCGACCGTCCGCGAAGCGCCACCTTGTTTGGCGCGAGCGCAGGAATTTTTTAAAAATTACAGTAAAAACTTACTGTATCTTCATTTTTATAGAGAATTCTAAAAGAAATCCTGCCCATTCTACAAAATGAAAAAAGAATATGTAAGCTTATTTCATTTTATGATCTTCAGATTCATTTTTTGGCTTATAAAGTTATAATGTACCAGTAGGACGGTAATCAGAAATAATATCCGTACTTTTAAATATTTTTATATGTAGGGCTATTCTAAAAAATGTTTTCTTCGGGACAGTTCAATGAAGTCTTATACGTTTGGTTAATCACTTTACAATGTTTTATAATACTAAAAATAAATAAATATTATTATTTTGAAAACCGGTCCGGTAGTGACCGTCCCACCGGGGATTTGCTTGTCTTGCAAATGGCCAGTCCGAAACTGCTCAAATTCAGTGGAGAAGTTTTACCACTACTCTGTTTCACATGAATTATACTCCACTCTTTGATCTTTGACGACGCGTTACTTTGCTACTATATTCTAAAATATTCTTAAAATATAAAGTTAAATTTACATGTAAATTGCATTATCAATACCATATTAATCAATTAGTTATTTCAAATATACCGACAGAATAGTGAGTTTTCCAAAATCAAAAGTGGAGCATAATTCATGTGAAACGGTCAGTAAGCAGCCTTGAACCTCTCCTTTTTGTAAAAAAATTGTAAATTTTTACTGCGGTGATCAAGAATTAAGTTTTAATTCAAAATATCAGCCAATAAATAATATCTTGCGATGAAAACCGTATTCAATCCATCAATTGTAAACAAAAACAATATTAATTTTTTATATTATTGACTTTTGTTGCAGATCACAAAATATGTCATCTTCAGAGAACACCAGTACGGAATTAATAACATTATATTGACATTGAACTAAAATGGCTTATTATAGATTATAAATAATATGAGTTTGTATCTTTTGTAAAGTAAATGAAGTAGAAGTGCTATACAAATATTATCTTTGTGCTGTTTGTCGTTCGACACCAACATCAACAGATCAAATATTTTTATTTATACTCTCTTTAAATCATTATGAATGAAAGAAAGTGAAATGATACAATGCATTTTCAAGTCTTATCTAATCTCTACATGCGTTACGCAATTTATGTTGTGTAAATGAAAAGTTTTCACTCTAATTAACATCTGGACAAGTAGGTAATCTACTACCGTAACGATATAGTACTCTTAATTTGATAACATTATGATTTTATTTGCGTAAGATTATATTTTTGTTTACATTCTGCTGGGTAAGTGAACTCTGGTCAATTTGCGATGATAGGTTAAAATCTAGGATCGATATTTGTGTCCTCAAAGTATTATTTTTAGTCGTAACGGAACCATCATAACTGTCCCTCTGTCCCCTTTATCTCAGTAACAGCTTCTCCGATTGTAACCAAATTTTAAGGATAGTTAATCTGTAATTCTGTATAACAATGTAAAAAACGTTCAGCAGTCAAAACCGCTCAGGTTTCGATTTTTTTAATCAGTCATCTTCAAGTAAAAACCTCTCAGGAACCACTGGGCAGATTTTAATCAAATTTTTCGATTGCAACAGTAGTTATATAAAAATGTTCACCAGTCGAACGTCAAGCCAAACCAAGGTTTCGAACTTTTAATAGCTATCTTCAAGTATACCAAATTCTATGCTACTGCAATTTTTTTTTTTTTTTTTTTTTTTCAGGAACCACTTGTCGGATTTTAAGCAAATTTAGGGAACTCATTATAGTAATGTCTTCTAAAAAGAAAAGGTTCATCATTTGGAATTTACAATCCCCTTTTTTTCAATTCTTTATTACTCCGTACATTTACTACGATTTTGTTCCTTAGAATGGTTTGATACCATACAAAAATATGAAAAGTTTAAATTAAGGTTTTCATTTTTTTCCAGGGTAAATAATTTGCTTCTTGTTATCATTTCATCAGTGATATTTTGACATTATCAATTGATTTATCCAATCCTTTTGCGACTGTTTTCAGAGCATCTTACAGTAAGAAATTAGAGTAGATATGCATCTAGTTATCAGTTCGATATACGAAAGAAACTGACAGGAAGGCTGAGTTGGATAGGTGAATCTTCTGACTTGGATAAATCAGTTTTCTTGAAAAACTTGAAATTTCTAACAACGTTATGAAAAATTCAGTAAAAAATGCAGATTTGCTTAGGAAATTTTACTCGATATATTATATTTTAATGTCTTGAGAAGCTAAACGTATAAATGCTAAAAAGTATATTTATAGGGGGGAAAATCATTCCGAATTACTTTTCTAATTTATTATGATTAATTTTTTAATAATAATGTATACACAAATGATATATCCAAATTCCAAACTACGTGCATATAAATTTTCTTTAGTATGTATTTTCAAAATACGTATGGTATAAATCGAAATATCTGTACAAATTATAAATAAGATGTTTTCGTTTGGCGCAAATAGTCGGGTTATTTATTGTTTTAGCGCAGTTCGAATGTGGCCAACGAAACTTGGTGAAAAAAACTAAAAAAGTAATACAGTAGAAATATATTAATTAGAAATTAGGAAATCATTTTCCTCTAAAATTTTGACTGTTGTTTTATTACATCAGAAGAGGTCTGTAAATAGGCAATCCCTGTTATAAATTATGTTTCTAGTGAAATCATAATTATATTTCATTTTATTGATATTTTATATTGATGTTAATAATGTACCGTTATAATTCATACCACGTCTTGTATATTACTTAATGGAGTAATACATAATAAAAATCTAAAATATTAATAAAACAAGATAATAATTTTATTGAAAACGAGAATTTGATAAAACAATATTTTACTACAATCAAAAGAATATCTTTCTATCCTAACAAAAGAAGTTTAACATTAACAATGAACTCGCGCCTTTCTTTTGTACGAGTGACGTCACAAGAATTTGCTTTTTTATGTCCGTCCCTCTGGTGGAAAAGGTTGTATTTACTCATGACGCATATGGCATAAACCCCGTCGCATTTCGTGAAGCTTGAAGGCACAAGTTGTAGAGGTTCGTGTGGTGCAAGTGAACGGGGAGGGAACTGTGTTGAATTGTTGTTGTTGAATAGTTTAAGTTTATTGAAAACACTTGTGTGCAAAAGATGAGTGAACCCACGAACAACAATACACAAAGTATAGCCGATTATTTAGCCCAACTTCTAAAGGATAAAAAACAACTAGCAGCGTTTCCGAACGTCTTTATGCATGTCGAAAGAATCTTGGACGAAGGTAAGAATTTTCTTGAACTTTCAAACAAACTTTCGAAGAAAAGTTTTGTCAGTTCCCACAACTGACAAAACTTTTCGAAGTAGGTTATTGCTCTATATATCGATGACCCATATTATGTTCACATGATTATATCAGTATTCAGTAATAATTATAGATGTACCCTTAGCATACATAACTGTTTAAAACATCTGTTGATTAACATTCTGATATTACAGGCCATTCTTACCAGTTTGAGAGCACGGTTTTAAGATTCGGTTCTATATAATGTTATATGACAACTGTACAGTAGTACGTAAGCTATAATTAAGCTATTAATATTTGGCCTAAATTGGTTTAGTGCAGGAGTTTTAAAGTAGACGTACGCTAAAATTATGTTTATACGATATAATAGGCTTCTAACACTTCGAAAATTTATTTACCAGATGAGTAAAGGTTATTTCAGTTCAAGAGTCGAAATCGGAAAAAAAAAAGTATAGTAGTAAACAGCTGAACATACTACGGCACATACATAGAAAGTGGCATAATGAATATTTCATGTAATTTCCTTTGTAATTACCATAATAAACATGAAATTAATTTTAAGTTCTTTATTTTGCTAAAAATACACGAATTTATCTTCAAAAATACTGATCATATGTGACATGTACATTAAACAGTAAACATATAGACCTATATTTCATTTTACTGAAAATAGCTAGATTTACAGGAGAAAAGACTGAAAAGTATATTGATTGTGAATAATATGTGAAGTGTTGAACTGTATAATTTTATTGAAATTTAAAATGTTCATAATCATGCTACAATCAGCTACATTCCAAAACAAATCAATAAAAATATATTAACGTGAGAGCGTTTACTTACCCTCCATATTTGAGTACATAAAACAGTAACACGTCAGATTAGAACCATTTCACTACGAATTCGTTTAAACTTTTGAAGCGTTCCTGAAGTATATAGTATCTTCAGAACGTCAGGTGCATGGATGCACAGGATAATGTTGCACTATATTTTTTTGTTGCCCATGCTGTATTTTCTACGCGTTTAAAACAAGTGCCAGTAGGCGCTATATATTTTATATAGGACCTATATATGTACACATTACACATATTATTCTTGTGTGAAACTGATAATATAATATTAAGTACTGGTAGCGTGCAGACGTGCAGTGTTATATTCATAATTATGAATATTGAATAATTATTTTTACAACTTGCTGTTCTTCTTCTATGATTAAAATTCATAATAAATAGGAGTTAGGTGAGTGGTTTGTCATCCAGTTTAAATGTTTAGTCGTTAAATTTATAACCATTAATAAATTCATTGGTTTTACGGTTTCATGTAAGTCGTGTTGTGTTGAAAACAATGTTTAAACGACAAAAGCTATTTATGTTAATGACACCACGTAAGGGAATGTATATTGAAATATGACCTAATGCTGCCGTACGTAATTTTATTTCATTGAAACTATTATTATATCGCCGGTTGGAAAAAATACAAATGAAATTAATTTCGTTCTTATTTGGACTTCTGGACTATGTAGTTCACCTTCTTGGATGGTACTGAGATATATAAAGTTTAAAGTGACCTATTTATGGTATTAGAGAATTCTGAATATAAACTAACAATGTTTTTGAATAATTTCAGCAGAGAAATCTGCAAATCATATTTTCAGATGTTTTGAAACCGTGTGCCAAATGGCTAGACGTTCGGTATGCATATTCTGGGTTCTGGCATTATTTCTGAACTTCGACACAGTGTTATTAACGTAAGATGAAGTACCGTATCACACTATTTAATTTGGATTCATTTAAATAATTATGGAATATTTTTCTTAAAATATAGCCTAGACGGTGTCATTTTAGCTAAATTTCACTAATTTCATATCTCCAGAAGATACTAGTGGGTCTATAGCTCTATAATTTACATGCCGATAACGTACACTGGTTTGTCAATAATTTGCGTATACTACATGTTCTACACCTCTTTTTTTTTATATATAATCTGTATTCAACACACATGATTGGGAACAGTAGTATAGTGGCAAAAACAATATAAAAAGAAGAAAAGCTGCCCCGTTAGTTTTTCCTGGTTGGTCCTCTTCCCCGTTACAGCAAGTATTCTGCTGCAAATATTTTTTTCTTATGGTAGTCCATAAGCACAGGTGCTTCAACATGAATGAAGGTCGAATATTTATTTTATTTCAATTCTATCCCAATTACAATTAGGTAATACAGGTGTAACGAGACATTGTCTTTTCTCACTTTTCCTTCTTAAAATATTATTTTTGAACTATTGAACAATATGATCTGTGATTCATGATAAAGAGTAGATTTTGATAAAGAGTAGACGTATATAAATTATAAGATCCTAGTACACCAGTTGCCTATGGTTTGTTGGTCGGATGACATCGAACATGTCAATAACACTGACCATTATCATTTTTAAAATTTGGCTTACAAAGGATATTATAAATGAAATGATTAACTGACGAACTATACTTTGCATTGCTGCATTGGAAAACTCACTTGAGCCGAAATTTTTCTTGTTCTTAATTATTTTTTCAATGCAAAGTAGTTCGTCAGTTAATCATTTCATTTATAACTAATCACTACGGTATGTTAATATAATAATATCTCTTCCGACGCGACTACCTATAAAGTGATCATGGAAATCGACAACTAACTGCTGAACCTCTGTTTTAGCATACCTTAATCTGGAAAAGTGGAAATAAAAGCGTCATATAATGACTTTCCAAAAGCCTTATCAATAATCATTTAAAATAAATATCATCTATACTTGATGGTAACGGGAAGGATTTTTATACTCAGAAATCAGAATTTCAGATACGGAAGAACCGAGTGTAGACCATTATTCAGCTCATAATTACGGGAAATTGGGTGTTTTCAACGATGGGTCTTTCTGATGGTTTAGCTGTTTGAAAGTGTGGCATACTATCTCATAAACACTAATTTTTTCCGCACTCGTAAATTTGTATACATCTTTTCCGCAATTCAATAATGGTGACATTTTTCTATTGACTTATAAAAATATACTAACACACTTACTAAAATGTAATTTATTATCAGATTACTTCTAAAAAGTAAATGTCGAAAAGAAGGTGCGGAAAAAACATATCGATTTTTGCGGAATAATGACTAAAAGTGCGGAAAAGCCTGAATGCCGAAAGTGTAGGGTATAACGAGATTACGAGAAATGTTTGAAAGAATATTTTTTAAGTAATTATTTTATACAATATATTTAATATGAGGCTTCAGGAATATAACACGAATACTGCGTAGGAAAAATTATTATGCTAGGAAAGAGGTAATTTGTTAGATGGCATTACATAATGTTAGAAAACACCTATTTCTTATGTTGAATATGCTATAAGCAAAGCCTCTTTACGGAAATATTGACAGAATTCACTTCTTTATTTACAATTGGTTACGTAAAAAATGCGGACTGATTGATTATTATGATTGTAAAGTAAACTTTTACGTTCCAATCTTATCGAAGTAAATATTGCCTAGACCTAGAGCATTCATTTGATTTTATAAATTCAACTTTTGTTTTGTATAGTTAACAAGATATGTATATGTAGTATTTATTTCGTTCATTAAACTTTAAATTTTTTCTGTGATTTAAACTTAAGAATTTCCCCCCAAAATTAAAATTTTGTTTATTAATATTGAAATTATGTAAAAAATTGTGTATTTGACCGAAACACTGAAGCGCGAAATTTCCGCTTTTTATAATGCGAAAGCGCAATGGAGTCAAACGAAAACTGGAAAATAAGAGAACTTTATAAAAATATTCTAGTCCCAAAAATATAAGAAATCGAATTCAGCGAAATTTTTAAATTTTGTTCGAATATTTTGTAGAAATTTTCTACCAATTTTAAAGTTCACAATGTATTTTAATTCGTCAATATTGAACCATATGAATGATTATTGGTCTACCATTTTTCCTTCACCAGGTAACACACCTTTATAACAAAATTGTAACCAATGAATACAGTAATAGTTTTTTAACTTGAACACATGAAAGAGTACATACTCTACTAATACACTATTATAAGTTTATAACATTTTTGTGATATTTACAAATTATTTTATAGTATGATTGTCAACATGCACTGTAGGCCTCTCTAAAGCAAACTTATTACCAAAATACCAACCCATATATTACACAATATAATTAAATTAAACTTATGAAATAAATTCAAGGTAAATTGTTCAAGTGTCATATCTGGAAATGCCGGGTTGATAATTATATTTTATAATAGCTTTCGCTGAATTGTGCCATTTAGATTTTTGCCATGATTTGGAATATTGTAATTTTGCACCTTGTATTTCGCGCTTTGAGAGAGGATCGGAAAGTAATTGAGTAACTATTTTACGAAGAGATTATTACAGGTGTGCGTTCGGGTGCCTCGTTTAGACGTTTTCCTACACAGTTTTTCTATGTCCCGGGATATCGAGTACAACAGAAAATAAAGAAAGTGGAAAGGGAGGAGTGCGAAATACGTATATAGGGAAACGAAGCCCCCGACTGATTCAACGCACAAGTTTTAAGTATAGGCATTCAGATTAAAGATCTTAAAGATCAAAATATACAGATTAAAGGATATGTAACGAATTCAATCAAGATGGTAAAAGTTTGGACAGACGACTTGGGAGACAAGGGAATGAAAGTAAATATAAAGAAGAGTCAAGTAATGACTAAACAAGAGGAGAAATGAAGATAAACAGAAAGAAAAATATAAGATGCAACGGGGTAGTCCTGGAAGATGTAAACAACTATAAGTATCTATAGGAGTAATGGTAAATTCAGATGTTAAATTAGACCATGAACTGAACAACAGAATAAACAAAGCAAGCCAAATTATTGGGAATAAAGAAGTCAAAATGGAAACAAAAATGGGAATATATAATGCGGTATATGTCCCAACACTCTTAAAATGGCACCAAGTTAAAATACCGTGTATAGGTGATAGTTGTTCAGATTATTGAAGAAAAAAAGGAAATCAGTGTCTGATGGCTAATTTCAAATCCTCATCCGAATGGAATAAATTTATGATCCCAGGATGATATTCATAGTTTTGTCAGAGCATGTTATTGTTGCTTGAAAGAACTAGATTAGAAGCCTATTGGCTTTTTAAACCTTATGTATTACTTTGATTTAGTTGATTATGGCCCCTTTCCATTGAATGAAAACACGGTTGAATTGCCATTTTCACCCCTGATTTTCAGCTGAGTTGAGATGAAAAGTAGTTGAAAATGGAAGTTCAAAAATTTCAACTTTTTAATTCATCTGCACAATTCAACTGGGATGAAATGTTGGAAAAATGGCGGATAGTTGGTTCCGGTTATTTTCATTCTTTATATATGTGCCTTGCAGTAGTATTTTAAAGTAAGTTTAATTCGTTAAAATAACAATATAATCAGTTTAATCTCTGTTGAACAGTACGGTATGTTTTATGACTTTGAAAGTACAATAAGTACTTGTCTCTTTTAAGGATGCAAAAATCGACAGGTTGTCTCTGTTTGAGATGCATTATTTCATCCGATTTGTCTACATTTTGAACTATTCAGTGGACACAAATGGGATGAACGTTCAAGGATGAATTTAATTTTTCATCCAGATGAAATATTCATCTGATGAATATTTCACTCAGTGGAATGAGACCTTTACACGTTTCCTCTGAACATCAGGCGGTGATATGAACGGGAATGATTTTTAAGCAACAGCACCTCGGTTACTACCTTTTTTGTCCACTCTGAAATGATTATTCACTCTAGAGGTTCTATGAACAGCTGTACTGCAGTCATAAATTTATTCTGTTCGGTTGAGGGGTTGAAATTATCCATCCGACACTTATTTTCTATGTTTCCGAATCTGAACATAGCCTTGTTAACATGGTGCCATTTCAAGTCAAATACATTAAACGTGATGAAATTTTACTGAAATGTTGATAATTACATACCTTTAATCTGTATATTTTGATTTTTGGGTATACTTGACACTGTTGACAGTTTCTTTGTAAAACAGTTACTCAATTACTATCTGATCCCCCCCCCCCCCTATAATTTTTTTATATACAGTACCGTACGTTAATTCAAGAATAGATATTTTATATGTTTCTTATTAATTTAATTTTTACAAGTAGTGATTGTTATAAGTTGAAATTAAATAATATGTATGAAGTTAGTCGAATGTATGTTTAACGTGAGTCATAATAATTAGTCAGGTTTAAGTACCTAGCACGCAACAAGTGTTTAGTCATTAGAAGAAAAATAATATTGAAATCAAAATTATCTTGTGATACCTGACATAATACCCATGTATCACTGGAAAAGTGAAAAAAAAAATTCAATGCTCGATTTTACATACAGTACAAATATTTTACATTCTTTTCAGAGTTTTTTTTATTTTTGTTTAAAAGGAAGATTTACTTTTATCAGTGGACGTCTTGTGCATTTGAATATTCAAATTTGAACCCAAATAATTGTTTTGAGGTAGACGATATAAGGGTGGAGTAATCCCACGGGGTAAGAGTAGGTAGGGAGAGAAAAAAAGTATGTATATAGTCAGGCGCGCCGTATTTCTTAGCTGTCAGTAAATTGTCTCCTCCACCCTTCTCTCCCACACAACAATATCCCCCCTTCTCTCATCTTTGATACCTCGCCTAAAAGATGACCTTGACTCAGATGACGGAGAAATTTGTGGGGGGTATGCAACAGACTCTTCTACTTACCGTACCATCAAATAATATTTAAATGAAATACAGCAAGTTTCTTAAAAAGTTCTTATAGTTTTTGTTATTTTGTTGTATAAGTAAGGGGTCAATTTTCGTAAGTAATAGATATGTTTAAAGGTTGCATGAATATCTAATAGTGGTCCATTTCGGCCTTCCCCCTTCTTTCGTGTTTTGTGTGAGGAGGAGGGGGGAGGTGAAGCAGTAGGGGAGGAAGAAGGAAAAAGCAGGTTGAGAGTGGGTTAATGGCCACACGGGGGCGATCTTTCTCTCCCTCCTCTTCCATTTGAGACGAAGCACATCTGAGATGTAACTTGCTCTCAAACACCTCAACATGGCCAATTTGCCAATTAGGATTCCTGCTATTTGGATTATTAAGTGATAAATGAAAGTTTCCATGGGATATTTCTCATTCATATTGTCGTACTCTATGTCATTTTGTTCATTTTTGTACCATCAGATGGTTGACGTGGAATAATATATCCGGGTTGGGTCCGTTTTACTTTGAGTCATGTGTTGTGAAGGAGGGCAGGAGGGAGGGAAGGAGATCTTGTAGGGGAGATGCATTTGATATGTATACAGATGAAGAAACTGTATTCTTAACTTTATACTGTGTTAATTTTGTTACGTAATTTTATTTTCTTCTTGAGTTAATCTGTCACTTTTCTTCTGGATTTTTCGGAGTGTATAACTATAAGGTATTGGTTGAAATAATGGCTTGTGTATAAGAAGGCAAAATTCCACTCATTTGGAAAAGTGCCTGCTCTCACTCGAAATAGACGTGAAAAAACTTTCTGTACAGTGGCACCCACGTGGAACACGTTTTTTGGGAGGTTTATATGTACCGCTTTATTAATCGCTTTATAAAGTCTTCTAGGTCAGAAGAATATTATTTTGCCTCTCGGACAAAATAATTATTATTAGATTAAAGCTAGAAAACAGGTATTATTAGATTAAAGCTAGAAAACAGGTATTATTAGATTAAAGCTAAAAAACGTCAGTAGACCTAGCCTATATGAAGTTTTATTAATTTTAAAAGTAATGTACGTAAAATATTTTTAAGATTAAAATGAAGTAGCCTACCTTCCAAAAAGTTTTTCCATGTAGTAAAATTCTTCATTGGAAGTTAATATTTTATATTTACGCTGTGAAATACAGGCAGAAGGTATTCATTCAATTTTCCTAGAACTCACATACGCCACAGTGTTGTGAAAGGAATGAAGACGTGGTATAAACACTTTAGAAAATTTATATTGCAGCGTTTTAAGAATTACTGCGATAAATTACTTCTATCTGTACATTATTATTTATAAGTATAAAATACACTTTTGTACAAAAAGAATGCCTTTACTCTGTTGAACTGGCTGCAATAAATAAAATGATAGCAAATAGAAATATTATAATATGATTTGTGATAGTTTCGAAAAAACTTTGCATAGTTACGTTTGTCGTTATAGGATGTAGGCCTACGTCTACTGGATTTTAAATAATTTTGCTCTTGATGATAATTATATATATTTCAATTTGGATTAGGATAATTTATCTTAATCTATGTGGATTCATCAGTATTCAGCACAACGTCATGTTGAAATAACTGGATCATTTAAATGAAATAATAATAATTAAAAAAAAACTGTTGGATTACAGCACTCGAATTGAAATAGGCCTAGCTCATTAATATTAACTATAACCTTACAAATAGTTTAACTTTGAAAAGAAATCTCAGTAATAGATGCCTTTGGATACATTCTATCGCGCTATTGGTGCAAACGTGCCATTCGTGATTCATTTGTTCCAGTACGTAAAAAACGAATGCTGCAACATTGTCGATTACGTGGTCGTCGTCAAATTATAAAAGTAAGAGAAATACTTCAAGATGGGACTAGTATGGTCCTTGAAAGATGGAAAGAAGTAAATCAGGTAGAACGAGATGAACAAAATACGGTTTGGTCACTTTTATTCGTGACATTGTACTTTTAAACTGTTAATAACATTCCAAACTTTTCAAATATTTAATTTTATTTTTATTTCCCAAGAAAAGAAATGGCAGCGGAAATTTAAATCATGGGGTGATTAAGTTTTCATTGATTTATTCAATTGTAAGTTTATTTATTATGGGAGCTTGAGCTAGACTAATGTCATTCAACTGTCAGATAAGAAGTAAAGTATTTAAATGGTACAATAAAACTATATTTCTTACCGAACAGCGGAAATACGATCTCCTCGTTAATACTGCATTAGCAATGCTAGAAAAATGTTGATAACCTGAAACTGAAGCGCATTAGTTAACTGGTATATGTTTAGTATTGAGGTCAAGCATACATTTACATGTGTGGTATTTTACTTTGGTGTGTTTATCGAAGGTGATGACGGATAAATACCGTAAACGTCAGCCTCTTTAGCACGCGCCATACCAAGAGAAGAAATTTGCAATGCATCTTTTTAAAACTATCGGTACACACACTTCTCTCTTGAGGAAGGAGACAGGAAGCTGCAAGATGTTTCATTTTATTCCCATATATAGTCTTCCCCCAGGCATAAAACTTTTCTTTTGCTGAAGAAAACTACAACTAGGTCGACATTTTCTTATTAGAAGATGAATAATATTCCTCGGTGAGTTGTAATTTATATAACCTACAAAATTTGGACATTGTGACGAAGAGACAGTTGTTTTATTTTTGCGGTTTTGTGCTTTCTCATTGAGAGATGGATTTTTCGAACCAGTTTGGTTTTATTCAGAGAAAGCGCTTACACGATTCTGATAATTTATTATTTCGATTCACTACGAACGAAGAAATAAATCGCTGACTTTTCGTTCTTTTGCATTTGACGACAAAACATCGTATGGGAATTTCGATTGAATATTTGAAATCTACTCTTCAATACGATTATTTCGTGTATAAGTATATGTCACTGTACCTACCGCTGTTTTAAACGACATCTTAATGTAGATTATCTTGTGGAAGTTAATTGCAACAGATGTTAGTCGAGAAAGCTTTCGTCAATTAATTTATTTCCGATCGATTATCGTAACTCAAAAGCTCATAAATACCCATAAAAACACCATGTACACTCTTAATTTATTAATTAAGTTAATTATACCTAGAAAATAGGTAAAAGTCTGGTTTTTCTCCATGAAAAGTGTAAAATATAAACGAAAAAAAAAAAAAAATCTATTTTGTAATCCCGAAATTCCGGGTTTGCGAAGACGTCAATCCCGGGATTCCGGAATTGCAAGCCCTAGCTTGCACACAGTTCAATTGTGGAAAAGTATCATCCTTTGATTTTGAAATTGAAAAATAAAATAGAGAGTATTTTTTTATTTACATACTGAGTGATGATAATAATAAAAATATTAAATGAAATGTTACCTAATCTTGATGTTTCGGCTGCATAATTATTATAGTTTTAGAAGTTTCGATGGAATTTCTTAAACTATTCGGTAATTATTGCTAATAATAATTATGTTAAATGTATTCTGTTACGTTCTAAGCAAATTTGTAGAAGTTGTAAAAGGGAAAAATTATTCTACACTTATTCTTTAAATTACGAATATCATATTTACTAATTGGAAATAGCCTAAATATACATACAACTGCAGGCACAAAAATAACAGTACCGTAACAGAAATATTTTATTTACTTGGTTTTAAGATGGAACAAAAAGTATGGTAATAATACTAATAATAACGATTTGTTTGTAAGCTAAAATAATGTCCTAAGTGACTAATACTGCCAGAGTAGGAGTAAAGTTTTGAAACCTCTCCTATACCTGTTTGTAGCCTTCGTTCCAGATGACAGAGCATGACCGTACGGAAGGACTCTATTCAGTTTCCCACAGACCTACTTCCCTTTTCTTATGCCTTGCAAATAAAGAAACACTGGGAAAAATTGTCGTTGTTGTTGTTGATTTTAGTGCACTTTTTATAAGTTGTACGAGACTTGAGAATGGTAATTTAGAGAAATAATGGATTTATCTGAGAATACAACTCCTTTGTGTCTCATATTAATTAGTTAATGAAAGTGGCTCGTTTATGTGAGTAATTACTTATAAATGTATTTGGTTCACAAATATCCATCTGAAAATTAATTGGATTATGGAAGGTATTACTGAAATTATTGTGGATCCTATCAAAAATAACAAAACAGCATAAAGAGGCAGTGTTCAGAGTTGTTACTACCCCATCAATAGTAGTAAAAATAATAAAAATGAATAAATAATACTGGGTTTTATTGGGCTGTCTCATCAAACGGTTTTTAACTCTAATAAAGCATTTAACATTTTGATTGCAATTTCTATTGCTCTAAAGCTATAATTAATCGAAATTCTTTCAAATTACTAATTTTGACCATTATGTGGAGGTTTTAAGAAGAGTTAGCTTAGTTTCTTTTTCGTTCTTTTTTCAAGTTGTCGCCTTTACCGAACTAAAAAAGTATTGAAAAAAAAAAATATCTGACAATAAGTTATGACACCAAATAATAGTAAGAATCATTGCGGATGTCAAAATTACTATTATTGAATATGGAAACAAAACAGTTCTGTATATCACAACTGTGATAATAGTAAATAGTGTAAATGTTGTACAGCTGATTGGCACTCTTAGTGGTATGACAGTCAAAGAAGAGATTTGGCTCGTGTTGTGCATTTCAATTCATTCTACTTCCCCATTCTTCGTACTGGCGAGAAAGTACTTTTTATCAATGGTCCCTTTAATCAGCTGTGATTGTAGGCAATTGGAGGGGTGTTCTGGCTCGTGGCTTCCTATTTAACTTGCTCCAAATTAAAATTACAACCATATTTTCAAACATTTCATTAATAACAATAAAAAGTAATACAGTCTAATTGTCGACATGGAATCTTTTTAGAGTTGCAGAATAGTTTCATTCCATATTATTTAGTTTTTCTTTCTCTCGGTCACAACAACAATCAAAAATCTTGAGGAAGAAGTAAAACTTTATACTATGTAATAATATTGTGAAGATATTTAATATAATGCCTTGTTGTCTAATGTGTTTGTTATAGTTGAAAAGATGGTGGAGATAGGGGGAGGGGAAGCCACTCCTTAATAGATCAACTGTATACCTGGAAGAAAAGGCTTGGCTTATGGAGAACATATTTTTTGTTGATTCAATCTGGTCTGACATGCTCGTAGCTCTCTATACGTGGAAATAATTCACGGCTTTTTTTTTAACTTGATGTTTCAGTTTGATCTTTTTTTTAATAAACGTTTGTTTTTGTTTTCATAATGTTGAATATTATTTGATTCTTCATGTACGTATCTTGCGAAATCGGATTTATTTATTGTTTTATGTTGGTCATGGTAGGGTTTTATTATGTAATAACCCAATTTAACCTCAAAGTCAGACACAGAGAAGAAAGTTTTGCAATTACCATTAGTTGTTGCGAAGTGAATAGAATTAGTTTTTGTTTTTAAAAATGTGTGAATTTTTATGAAGATAAAGTTTGGTGGTGTAGTGATAGTCGAGACCTTGGCAGGTGATAATGCATTAGGGTAGTACAAAGAGAAAAAATACCTACGTGTAATAATTTTACTTAACTAAAACACAAATTAATATGCAGTGATTTCATTTTGTGCTGAGTGTGAAAAGCATTCATATTTCACATTTTGAAACAAGGAGCGACAAAATTTGTTAGCTGGCAAGGTGAGGTATAATAAAGTCATTAAAAAGCAAGTTGTAGCTACTGCTTGAACGTACGGACAAGATAGTGTATATGGAGAGGTCACGACAACATGCACAATTCAGCATGGGTACTTTGTTTTAATTACCGCATATTATGCTATGATGTTTATAATAATATACAGCCATTATTTTATTTGCTAAGATGTACCACACACAATGCTTTATATGACCTACAAACCATATTATTCAAATACGTATATAATGTACTTATTTTACTTTTATCTGAGTAGTTTTAATAATGAATAATGATACCTGAGACATGTCGAGTCACTGAGAGGACTTAGCAGTTAGTTCGAGTTTGAATAAAGTATTATATTTCAGCCGAGATGGGGTTGTGTTTAAGTTATGCCATCGACTCATTATCAAGTGTTTCGCAAAATATCAAATTCAATATTTTTGGAAACCTTTGAGTTTACAGTACACTTGAAAATTTATGGAAAAACTCTACTTTATTGTCTGAGATTAGAGCCCTTTTCAATATGAATTCAGTTCACTTATCAGTTATCTGTGTTAAAATCTGATGCCGAAAACAAATTTCCTTCTCGTTTTTCACTCACTTTAACCCCTGCCGTCATTAAAATATTTACTTCTGCTCGTTTGAAGTTAATCGAATTAGACCCTATATTTTAACTAATTATCACCTGTCTGGAATAATGTGACCCAGTGATATCAACAATATGGTTGTGGTAAAATAAAGATACAAAATTCTGAGGGGACAGATTAAATTAAACTAGAAAATTTGAGTTTGTCGTTGAAATTAACATATTTTTAGTTGAAAACTCAACTAGAAAAAAATTGTGTGTATAAACTCGAGCTGAATTAAAAATCGCGATTCCTGCGCATTAGCAATAAATAACCAATGAAAATATTCTATAATTATTCTTATTTTTCGTTGTTCTATGAAGAGCTTTTTTAGTTTTCACTTTCCAAAAAAAAAAAAAAATCGAATTGCAGCATTATTGAACATCATGCGGTAATTTGAGTGTTCTATGTAAAGATTGTAAACAATATGTATATCAACTAAACTTTGAATAGAGTTGTTTAAAAAACATTTGTGTTATGTCAAGCATTCCACAAATTGAATGGAGCAATTTATGGTAATGAAGAATTTTCCATTGTTCATTTAGGAAAGAACTATTAAAGGAAAACAAGAAGAATATAAACACTTGATAGGCTTATATAAATAAACTATTTACAGAATCAGACGTATGAAAATAAGAAATGCATGCTATACTTAAAACTCTTTGTATTATACCTGATAACATAATTATGTGTAAAAACAAGCGAACATAATTTATTATAAAAGATCACCCCACGATTACCTGTAACGACATGAACTTGGAATTTACCCGTATCAATATCTGACTTATCTCCATCCGAATATATAGCTGACTTTATTAATGTATGTATTGAAATGTTGATTGTTGATAAGGACAAAGGAATTTTTGGTGAATATTTTAATGAATAAAATAATACTAGTTCGATTGGCAGGGGGTGAAATAGGAGTGTCCCATAGTAGTAGGGAAGGGCTCCTTCAAGAAAAACGAAAGCAATGAAGGTACTGAAAGGTAGACGACACAGTTGCTATTGGCAATCAAATTAATTATTAGTGTTTTTTGTTTTCTTGCTTGGATGCTTTAACGATTGCTTCATCACGAATTTGCTTTGTTTTGTACTTGTAAAGATCTGGTGTAAATAAATACTAAGAACTGTACTGTAGCCGTGTTCCAATTCATGAGTTTTATGAAAGGAACAAATATAGTATACAACCATTGAATAAAAAGTTTGACTTTTATGAATGTTTCGTGGATGATTATCACCCTTGGTAAACAAACAGTGTAATGAGAGGACAACAACAAAAAAAATCTTAGATTGTTATGATCTTTAAAATTTTCGCAAATGAATTAAATTCCGATAGAACTTTCTTACATACTTTGACAATGAAAAATGCACCAATTTTTAAGCAGTTAAGGAACTAGTTGAATTGCGTTTCTTTTCTGTAGACAATAAGATATTAGAAACTGATAGAAAGTAAAATAAATACAATCTAAAATTCATAAAGTTTGACAATGTTTTTCAGTAAACGAGATTGGTAAGTTTCGTCTACGGAAAATCTAATCTATTCTCGTCTCCAGGAATATTAGTGATTTTTTTTTAGATTTATTAGTTTATGGGTGCATTAATATATTTATCATAATAAAATAATTTGGACTTCAAATAATTATATAATTTGTTTTACTCATTTAAATTCTTTTTATATAGACTACAGATTTTCTGTTGCACTAAAAAAGTTACTTGCCACGATCAAAGTTAGACCTACTATAATAAAAAGAATAATAATGACTGAAATTTCAATATTTAAAAAATAAACAACACATAGTACAATCATATTTTTATAATAATTATGCAAATGGCAAAGGTAGCAGATTATTCCTTTTCGTAGCTAGTTATTTGAGGCATAACAAATTTAAGATTATAATAAAAGAGCAATTTTGAAAATTAATGATCTTGTAAGATTCCGTATTTTATTGATGTGTATACAGTAAACTGCACGGTTTCTTACAAACGATCGAAAGCTTCTATAAAAAGTTGAAGGAATTAGGAAGATTTAAAAATAGGTATATATTATTAAAATTTTATTATTTTAAAGGATGAAAGTCTCAGTGAAATTTGATGTAGAGAACCTATAGAAAATAAATCATAGTTAGTATTAATTTTCATTAAAGCAATGGTTTGTCAGTGACTGAGAAAATAAGTCTTGTGAAGATTAAACCGCTCAGTAGAGTAGTTACTAAGTAATTAGATCAGAGATGTTCCCACGACTGTATACTGTATTATAACAAAAGTAATGCCTTCAGCAAGGGAGGCACTCATGTGTAACTGCGTCGCTTCTACTGCTACTCAGAAAAAATAAATAAAAAATCATTTTTAACTTTATTTTTCTTCTCTAACTTATTTACTTTGGTTTAATAAATATGATTAAAAAATATAATAAAATACAGCAGATTTCTCAGCCACTCAATATAAAGTAGTAGCAATAATGAGTAATTAAGTTGTCGTTTAATGATATGTTATCACCAAGAAGGGAAAAGAGTAAGTTTATTGTTCTGATTACTCAGCGTGATTCGTTGACCTATAAGCACGCAAATAAACTGCTGACATGACCTTTCCATTACTGCAAAACTGCAAGTTTGAAAAATATACTCGGCATTACTTAAAAGTCATTGATAGGTTCATAGGTATGATGAAACAAGCGCAATGTTCTTTCAATTTGTTTTAAGATCTTATATTAAATTTTTTAGCAGTGAATTTTATTATCATTCTTAAAACTCAACTTGATATAATTATCAATTATGAATAATAATTTTAATATTGCTGAAAGTAAGGAAGGATCAAAAGTGACAGTACGGACAAGAGGAGTGGATGATCTCCTCTTTGGTTTGCCCTTTGAACAGTGTATCATTGACTTAATATACGAATTAACTGCAGAATCACGGAGCATTAACGTAGGAAGGGAGCAACTCTTCAAGATGTTATATACTCTAGCGAAGAAAGGAATTCCTCACTGGAAGATTAGGTGTATTTTTTTTAACATACAAATATTTTTCGTATCACCCATTCGAGCGAGTAATATTTAACTCATATACCAGATGAAAAATCAATTTACTATTAAAGTTTTAGGGAGGAGGTCATCATTTAGTTAAATATTGTAATTATAAATATTACAGATTATCTGTAAATAGTAGTCAGGTAAATAAAATTTAAAACAGCAAAAAAAAAATAATAAACACTAAGTGTAGTTGGAAAGGCCATTCTTTTAATTTTATGACCATTTCCTAAGATACAAAAGGTTCTTTGGATTCGTGATTAATTAATGATGTCTAATTTGGTTCACGATTCAACCACACCCATATTTAAACCTATTCCCCGCTAACTTACATATGAAAATGCTTGAAGTTCCACATAGTTTTTAGCCTTGTTTTCCGAAGGAAAAAAAGGCTTATAGCACGATCATGTCTGTCCGTCCGTCTGTCCGTCCGT